>JAMYWD010000324.1:0-127000 GCA_028583415.1 Protea cynaroides | reverse complement strand
GGGGCAAACAACATCTTCGACATACAATGGGAAGGACTTCTGCTGCTGTAGTACGCGAGGAAATGGTAATCGACCTACGTTGGTTTAAGTCAATTTGTAAATTACAAGTGCACAATTCATTTCTTGATTTTATTCTTTGGGACACAGCAACGTGCAAATCCAAATCATGAACCTCCTACTCGAATTGAAATGTTCAAGTCACCCACAAATCCAAAAAGACTGGAAGATTTGCAAATGAAGAAACTGCAACAACAATGGTATGAAAATAGGTTTACATTTTTTTTAGTTAATGACCATCACTGATATCTTATGACATGACTTTATATGTTGCCTAAACACTTGTAGGCAAACCTATATGAGGGACTTCAAAAAAGGAGCCAGGATAGTCAAGCCGATCCAAAAGTTCATGAAGAAGTATTTATAGAGGTAATGGGACCAGAACATCATAGTAGAGTTCGACTCATGGGCCCTACAGTAAAACCTACACAAGTATATGGTACAAAGGCACAACAGTTTGAGCGTCAATCCCAGGAGATGCGAGAAATGAGAGAATTACTAAAACAGCAACAAGATCATATCGAAAGGCAAGGCCAAGTTCTGGCGGCATTGTCCCAACAATTCCATGATTTCTCAGACAGATTTGGAACATCACAGACTCAATCGCCATCACAGACTCAATGACCACCGTCACCTCTTTTGCATTGTATAAGGTATGGAGTTGATATGTGGCACAGTGGCACAGTGTTTGCAGTTGAACTTAGCAATCTCTGCAACGATGCTTTTAGAAACTCAGTTTCCGGTCTCTTTCTCTCTTTCTCTTACATCTGATGTCTGCTTGGGTTCTCTTTATATCTCTTTATTATGGCTGCTGCTGCTATTGTTTGCATTCATTTTTGTTATTATAGCAATCTCTCTAGCCTTTCATGGAAGGGATAAATGCTCTTTTCATAGAAATAGCTCTTAGTATTCCTTTTTGGACTTTAGACAGTTTTGAGTCACACTCAACTGCTGCATGTTGCAAAACAAACTCACTTGAAGAAGCTACTGTTACTTTCAACTTGCATGCTTCAGTGATTATGTAGAATCCGAAGAAAACCCATTTCTGGTTTATTATGGTTTCATATGAGGGCATAGTATCACTAGGGGTCTTTATTGATGTTTTGAATAATACATGGGCTTTGTCTTGCAAGTACATATTAACTTCACATCAGCTTAAGTATCAACCAAAAAAAAAAAAAAAAAAGCTTCACATCAGCTTAAAAGAAAAAGAGAGATTTGCTGGAATATGATGACTTCATTCTAAAGATGTTGCTTGGGTTTGCCAGTGCTTTATGGCACTGTTTTGCCTTGCTTGGGGGCATGAAGTCATCATTGGGTGGGGGAGAAGACTTTTACAGCTAGGTCCCAAAGTTGAACAGTTATGGCAGCTTCTTCCCCAAACTATATTCTTATTAAGAGGGAGGTTAGTAAGGAAATAATATAGAAGAATTGCTGAGAGTAAAAACAGACATTTCCATAAGTTATTTGCAGGATTGGGCTTACCATCTCCAAGAATTTCAAGGGAAGATGACATTTGACTTGGGGATCGATGGTGCTTCATAATATTTATAGCTGATATGTGGATTTGTTTTTATCTGAAAGTGTTATGATTCTTGTTCATCTCAGTTTTTTTTTTAAATAAGTTCTCAACCTAATTAAGTTTTTCATGTGATATTTCATGTCAGATGCATTGTGTTGAGTCATAAATGAGGTTTGATTCTCCCTTTTGGTTTTGTTTGATGTATATGCTGCATCCTTGTACACTTTGAGGATATATTAACGATTTTGTATTGATGTTTTTGTGCCAAACTCATCTTCTAAATTTAGTATCTAATGTCTCTTCAGAAGTTCAGTTTCTGCCACCATACAATTTTGTGCCAAACTCATCTTCTATTTCATTTTGTCTTGCTATGTCTGCGAACCAGAAAAAAAAGTTGGAGTTGAAGTCCCTGCCCAAAAAAGTTACCAGCTATATATATATGAAGGCTCTTCTTTGTCTTTACATGATGACTTTTAATCTGCAGCCAGGGGAAAAAGTCATTCTTAGTGTGGATGCGTGTCCATCATATGCCATTAATGTGGCAATGAGATGCAAGGTGATGGCCATTTTCTTGAAAACCATAATGACTATAATTGTTGGCATAAGTAAGTAGTTTTTTTAATGCTTCGTCTTTTGGTGCTTCAAAAACATTACTTTGTTGGTGGGGAAATACTAGTAAAACTAAGCCTCCTGATTGCTTGAATTGCTAGTCAGCTAATCTTGATTGTCTAACTTTATATGCTTTTCAAAATGTTTAAAGCATAGTGCCACAGCTGAATGGTTTGCTTGTGAACTCTGATGTAGACCTTGAAGTCTTTCTCCTAAAAACTGTGGAAAGTGAACTTATTGATCATGTGATGAGGACATAGGAAGTTGGGAGGAAGATGTGAATGGCAGATTTTCAGTCCTGTCCCATCGCAGAGCTCTTGCATGTGAGAAGTGATACCTATGCCAACAGCCCTCGAACCTTAAGTAGATTTTGTTAGAACCTATGCCTACTTTGGTTTTAAGTCGAGGGCATACTTACTGCTGATTTTATTAGCCTGTAAATAGCCTTCTCACCTGCCAATTAGGAAAGGGTTGATAAACACCACAATTCCAGATTTCTTTCTAGTTGATGATCCTAAGATGAGTTCCAACAGTCTAGGCCTAAAAACAAAGGACAAAAGATGTGCAGAACCTGTGACATGAGGGACGTGACTATGGAGGAAAGAATAAATACTCATTTGTATCATTACCCATGAGATCAAACAACCAAAATAGACTCAAATTAAACTTGGTCGTAAGGTTTGATTAAAGTTTTGCTTGACTGACAACTCAAGACAGCTAGGTGACAACTGGCAGGCTTACCAACAGCAGAGAAAGCAGACAAAGGAGAGATGTAGACATACCATCCGGAAGAACTAAGAATCAATTTGAGGGAAATGACTGAAAGACCAAAGAGAACAAGATTGAAATTGAGAACAAGGTAGAATGAATTTCAATTATCTAGAAAAGGAGACCTTGAACCAGTTTATGGGAAGAAATCATGACTTAGATTGTGGTTCTCCCATACAATGCAGTTTGTGAATTTGGTGTTTACCAGACCCTTTCTTTGTTTTCTCCATAATTTATAAATAACAAAAAAATTTAGGTTATCTCAAAAAATATGTTCATATGTTTTACAGTGGTAGCTTCTTCTAATTCTAGTTACTTCTCTGCACCAGGCACAATTACCAAATACATACTTAAGGGGAGAAATTTTTCGATTTTCAGCAGGGCTGATGCCATTTAGAAGTGCCTTCCGTGCATGTATAATGAAATGCCTAGTTGGTGACTGAGAAGAGACTGTATAAATAAAATCACCTGAAAATAAAAGCCAAAAGTATTAGACTGAGTTCCACATGTAGCGAAACCTGAAGGTGAATAACCCAGCAGTTAGAGAAGGAGATCCAACAAATAAGGAAACAAATATAAAAGATAAAGGAAAGGAAATATAGTATCTCCTTAACAAGAAAATAGGAGGAAAACAACTACTCACGACAGGGATGCTGCCCCTGTTGTGGTACACAAAAATCGAGCCAGAATTTGTACCCCCAAGGTGGGTTCAGGTCCAATAACTTCAGCATCACAAACTATTGCTTCTGAGATGCTAGATAAGAAATGAGCATGCTATGCAGCCAACCTCTATAATCAGGTTTCATGAAGTAAGTCAAGGCAGATCTGAACCAGAAATAGCTAGTGAAATCAAACCAGGTCTATGAAGGGCATTTGTTTGATCAGAACATGAACAAAGGCATGCCTTCCATACAGACAAAACAAGGAGGGCTTTTACAGTGTTAAATTCTTGCTTACCCTAAAAAAAAAAAAAATCTAAATCTGGCATAAACGACAGTCAAATTATGAGAGTGAGAGAGAGAGAGAGAGACAAAAGGGGGGGGGGGGGAACCAACCTTCTTTTTTCTTTTCCATTTCTGTTCTTGAAAAGTAAAGATGGGATAGTGGAACCATAAACAAACAATGAATACTTAGTGCAGATTGACTGGTTTGTAAGATTATTAGTGCGCTTAGATCTTGATAATTCAATTTGGACATAGTTGGAGTATGTGAGACATGAATGCATTTTTGTTCAGACTTCTTTTGTTCAGAAGCAATTGGACACTCTATGGATGGATTAGATTCTCAGACTTCTGAATGTCAAATACAACATGCCTGTAGCAAAGTTTGTAGTACTGATCACCACATTAGGCTGCATCTGCAGGCTGGACAAGGATTCTAAGAAAGAAAAGCAGGTGAAATTTAAGTTCTTCCACACCCAAGAATGGAGCTCATATTGCTAGACCAATAGGCCTACTGTTTGCTGCACATCCATAGCGCAGCACATGATACATTGAAAAAGCAAGGGTGATTCAGTAAATATAGATAGCTTAAAGTGATGGAAGCAGATTCCATAGATCAAAACTTCGCTATTTGGGCTTCAACTTGCAACACTGATGTTCTCGAACTGGGATATTTGGCATCTATGATTGATTGGACAGCCTCAATGAGAACAGGCTTACGGAGACTAATAATCAAGTTAAGCAAGAAACTTCCCTGGAGGCCACCATGAATATCTCATTCAAGAAACTTCTCAGGCTCTTTGTTTGTCAATTTTGGCTGTATCAAATTAGAAACTGAAATGTTGATATTGATCTCCACTTTAGGCACACCCATGGTTCAACTTCAAAGGTGTCAAATGGGACAGACTATAGCTTTTAAACCAGAGGTTAAGGACGAACTGGATACTCAGAACTTTATAAAGATAATATTTCTTTTATTTTATGAATATTATATGTGGGTGTTTTGGGGTGGGGTGGGATAGGGTGTGTGTGTGTGTGGGGGGTGGGGCTGTTTCTCCTGCGCTTTGGATTGTGAAGTCTATGCTTTTCTTCTAAGATATCAAGGATAATACCAATATAAGATAGGTAAATTGGCTTACAATGATGAGAAATTCAGTTAGTTAAGGATAATTTACTCTATCTGCTAACCTAAGCTCCTTGAAGATCCTGCTTGCAAGTTCATGGATGATTTTCATCAATTTCATGATTTGGGTTTTATGAGAGATACTTGGGGTGTACTTGGATGAAGGTGGCAGCGGCTGGACCTTGGCTGGTTATAGCCAGGTCTTGCGATGGGATCCCATCTCCATGCGGGCTGTTTTTCTTTTTTTTCTTTTTTTTGGGGGGGGGAAGATTAAATATAATATATGCTCTCCTGTTTACAAAAAAAAAAAAAAAAAAAGAACAGAACCTTTCTCTTATCCCTCCCCCCCTCTTGTCTTCATCATCCTCTTCTTCTTCTTCTCCTTTATCTCTTAACTTCTTTTTTTAAATGTTATGGATTTCAATACAGGAAATTATTTTTCATTTGCTAATGCTATCAACATGTCAATGTTTATTGAACTTCTGAGCTTGAGAATATAGGTTTGCTTTCTCTAGTTCTTTCAACAACCAACGTTACATAATTACTACTTTAAGTTTCTGTTTCTAGCTCAGTTCCATTCAAATGATTTGTTTGCTCATTGATTTCTACTATTGCATGTCATTGTTTTTCAGTTGTGCTGTGAGTGAACTCATACCTAAAGTACTTTGTTTTTCTTCATATATATATTGAAATTCTAAAGTACCTTGTTTTTCTTATTTTCTTTTTTATGTGACTTTAACAAACAGCAAGCATAGAAGGCTGACATTTGTTTGCTGAAGAAGTTTAATGGGATGCTTGAAATGGTTGATCAATGCCTTCTTTTTGTATCTAAGAAGTGAAAAGTGGTGTGGTGTGAATCAGACAAGGGAAGGAAGCTGAGAAGCATTTTGGTGGATTGGAGTTACAAGATTGGTTCCATTTTTTTTTGTTGTACTCCGGAGTTACAAGATTGGAGTTACAATGCTTTTTTTTTTGTTGTACTTTGGAGTACTGTATATATACAATGTTTTTTATTTTTAACTTAGCTTATATTGGAATGTAAAGGTTGGAATATCGATATTCACTTGGAATTCTTCTACATTTCAGTTGCTAGTTTTTTTTCTAGTCTTTTGTGTTTTGCTTGTGTTTTCAGTGTTTATAACAGGAATATTTCAATATATGGGTATTGCTTGGGAAAATTTAAAAAAAAAAAAAAAAAAAGAGACTATTTTTACCGACGGTAAAACAATATCCGTTGGTAAATATTATTTTTATCCACGGAAATTAGGATTCCATTGGTAAATATACAAATTTATGCCCACGTAAACTAGGTGTCCGTTGGTAAATATGAAAATTTATGCCCACGGAAATTTAAATTTCCGTGGGAAAAAATATAGTAATATACCCACGGTAATACATAGGGTGTTGGTAATATAGAGATTTTTACCAACGGAACATTTGTTACCGTCGGGAAATATCAAAGATTCAACCACGGGAATTTGTTTTCCGTGGCTAAAAATATAATATTTTAGCCACAGGAATTTATTTTCCGTTGGGAAAAATGAGAATTTATACCCACGCCCGCTACGACGACAGAACATACAACGGAAACTGGTCTGTCGGTAAATATAAATGACGACGGAAACCTCATTTTGGCG
This sequence comes from Protea cynaroides, assembly GCA_028583415.1. NCBI lineage: Eukaryota > Viridiplantae > Streptophyta > Magnoliopsida > Proteales > Proteaceae > Protea > Protea cynaroides. The sequence goes on along the minus strand of JAMYWD010000324.1, from coordinate 120,343 downwards.
ACGGAAAATTTCCGTCGCCAAAAATGAACATTGTTGTAGTGGAATCTACCTCAATCATTCTCAGAAATAGCAAGCAACTTTCTCCCGATGTGATATTCGTTGCCCTTGTATCATTGATCACTTCTGCTCCAGTAACCAGCTCAACCTGGTTTAGAACTCCAGCAGTAAAGATCATTGTCGGGGCAATCAACCCTCTCACAAGAAGCCCTCCTTGAGCCTCTAATGATCCTGCCATTATACCTGCACTCGCCTTTGCCATCGTCGAACTCCTTGCTTGGTTCATCCTACAGATCTCTAAATAACCTAGAGAGAAACTCAATTCGATACCCCTTTGGATCTCTTCGGCTAGTAACCCGTCTCCGTAGCAGAGTCCCTTATTCAGACAATACACTTTTGAGATTTTTTCTTCCAATGATGACGTTTCCTTTTTTTTTTTTTTTTTTTTTCTAATCCAATGATTACAAAGGTAATGATTACTTTTAGAAAAACATAATTGAGAAAAAAAAAACCCAAAAACTCAACCCCTTTTTTTTTTCTTCTAACTTTTTTTTTTTTTTTTTTTTTTAAATTCTTTATTCATTCCAAAAGAATATCAAAGAGAAAAACGAAAAAAAAAACTCACCTTTTTTTTTTCTTCTTCTTCGTACCGTGTATCTCCTTTCTTCTCCTAAATCACTTATGGATCTATTGAATTTGACTCTGATACCACTTATTAGGATTGAGAGATTCGCTAAGAAGAAGAAAACACAAATAATTCACGTGGTTCAGCACCCCATCTTGGGATGCCTACATCCATCAGAGAAAAGAGTGACTTTCTTCTATTCTCAAGAACAGTCTACAAAATTCTCTACCTGACAGGCCTATCTCATCTGTCAGCCTTATAGCGTTCTAACTCTCCACTATTAGAGGAGAATCCTCTACAGTCCTTGTAGCCTTACCTAGGTTTTCCCACACAGAGACAATTTATAGGGAAACCTAGAAACCCTAATCCCACCACAATTATAAGTTTACTCTCGTACATGTAATAGAATCATACCCTAATACAAATATTACCCTTATAATTGTGTGGACCCCACAGAATATAAGACACCAACCCAACACATGGATACTTCTCCCGAAATTTACCAAATCCATCAAGCCTGAGGAATGTTTCACCGGTAGTGTGACCTGGTCTAGGAAGGAGCTTCAACCCTCTCTCTCTCTCTCTCTCTCTCTCTCTCTCTCTCTCTCTCTCTCTCTATTTGATCTGTTTTCTCTATAGCTCTACCCTTCTTCTTTCTCGCAATATTATTATGATTGTAATTTTCTCCATCCTCCCACTGTTGTGATGATTTAGATTTTTTTTTTTTCCTTTCAGTTTTTAATTTATGCTTAAAGATGCTTATCAATTAATCTTTTCGGCAAGATGGGGTGTTATACGATGAATTTCTCTACTCCGCTTTATTTTTATTGTTTCTAAAGAAAAATGGATGTCGCTCCCCAAAATTAAACTTCTTCCCCTTCTATTGAATCAATGATCACTGTTACTATCCACCTTCACCCATTTTCCAATCACCATTGATTAAATCACTATGCAGACCAGCTCATCTCTGGGAATATGTGGCTACAAAATCTAAACTACCTAACTTCTAATTTCCATCCAGTGCACATTGTTTTGCTCATCTTATAATTTTATCAAAACTTCTATTGGTACTTGGGACCAAGTCAAATTTCAGTTGCAAAGTTATTGCAGTAATAACCAACATAGTTCTTCAAGCCTATTTGAGTGACTACTTGGATGATTTAAAATTGAATCAGTATGATTATGTAAATTTGGTGACTATTTCTTTTTCCTCATAAGAGACATTGGGTACATCCACTACACAATCATTTGATCCTTCATCCTTCCTCATCCTACCAATAAATATGGGAACTGTTCTTGATTTAGACAAAAAAATATACCATATACAACTCAAGTTCTAATGAAATTCCTGGAATAAGATCTTGAATTAGCATCAGATACTGTAGGAACTGTCTTCAATCCCCCTGTCCAGTGTAAATTCTTGGTGGTTGTTCAATGAACAACCAATCTTTTTAAGGAATTTATTGATATTTATTAGGCTGTTCTTGGTGTCACAAGTGTATGTGCCATTTTCAGAAGTCACAAAATAGACATGAGCCAGTGATTTTCATGATTTTTTTGAATCTAAATTGTCTATTCTTACTAAAATTTGGGAGAGTACTAGCACACGAGCATGGATATACACCGGATGCATGCCAATACATGGGGTAGTTTTTTAATGAATTACACTGTAATTTGACACATGGCTAATTTAGACCATGCCTCCTCTATCCAATGGTTGGGTGCACACATCATCTGTTCACATGAAAAAATAAATGATTCATATGTTATTATTAGTTAACTATTCAATCATTCTTGCTCCTACAAAAGTTTACCTTATAACTGAGTGTACAATATCCTTCAAGGTCTTGCATTGTTTATTTCGGTCAGACATGCTTAATTGTGTTGCAGCCATAGTATTTTCAGTCATTGAGTGAACATGAAATTAAAATATTGCAAAGCAAACTGACTTCTCTAGGAAATGAAAAGTAAAAAACCATATGTGACATGAGGAACTCGATGAGAGAAAATGCTGTCCTTTTGGGTGGTGACAGGGGCACAAAGAGATAAGACAGTTTATAGGGAAAAAAAGTGAAGATCTTAACTAATGCTCTACGATCTTAATCAAATTAGATTCCATATTGCTTTAAAGATTTGCATAAGAAAATTACATCTATTCTTATTTTATTGTTTCTTCATAAGAGATTTCTGTTTTAGATTTAGATAAATTTTTATTTCTTAGAAGAGTCGTACTTCTGATTTTATATCTTCACCCACACCTATTTTTTTGGTTATTACAAGTCCTTTTGAAGTTCTGACTCTACTGAGAATTGCTGGTATACTGATTTGTTAAGGTATACAAGCCATTGATTAGTGATGAAAGTTTAAGCAAATCATGACTGTTACTATCTTATTGGTTCTTCATAAGCAATTTTTTTATTTGGATTTGGATAATTTTGTATATCTTCCGTCCTGATTTTATCTTCACCACTATTTTTTTTTAAAGATTATTACAAGTTCTTTTGGAGTTCTTAATTCTATTGAGTTGTGAATCACTTGCTTTTGGATTTGTTGAGGGAAACAACCCATTGGTTAGGGTGGAAAATTATATCAAATTATGTGTTGCTATTTTATAGCTTCTTGGGAAGCGATTTTATTCTGTTTGGGATTTAGATAAATTATTATTTCTTAATAGATTAACAACTCTGATTTTATTATTTTCTCATCACTATCTTATGTTTTTTTTTGTTTTTTTTTTTTCCAGGTTATAACAAGTACTTTTGGAGTTTTTTGACTACGTTGAGTTGCGAATTGCTGGTTTCTGGATTTGTTGAGGTAAACAAGCCATTAATTAGTGAGGAAGGATTTAGCAAATCATGTTTGTTGCAATCTTATTGGTCTATTGGAAGCAATTTCTGTTTTGGATTTAGCTAAAAGTTTTATTTCTTAACAGAGTAGCAACTCTTATTTTATAATTTCACCACTATCATTGGAAGCGATTTCTGTTTTGGATTTAGATAAATATTTATTTCTTAATAGAGTAGGAGTTCTGATTTTATGTTTTCACCACTATCTTTTCTAGGTGATTCCTTTTGGAGTTTGTGACTCAAGAGTTGTGAATTGCTGGTTCTTGGATTTGCTAAGGTAACTAAGCATTAATTAGTGAGGAAATATTTAGCAAATCATGGTTGTTGCTTAATCATGGTATGTTCTTAGTACAGTGGATGGCACTAAAGGTGGAGGAAAGACGACTAGATATGGCTAAAGAACAACAGACAAAAGAAGAAAGAAGTCGCTGAGCCAAATGCATAACTTCATGTTGCATTTTCCATCGGTGGAGTTGCTGCTGCTATCTCTGCACTTGCCTCTGCTACAGATCCATTTTCATGATCTGGTGACAGATTCTATAGGCTCGAATGATGAAGATAGTTGCTGCGGCCTTAAATGGCAGCAAAAGAGGATGTAGTGACAAAGGAGGCAAAGCACGAGCACTTAGAATCTGTCATTAGCTCTTCTGCAGTCGCAAATTGACGAAAGGAATAGATTGTTTTTTTGCCTTTTCAATTATGGAACTAGTAATGCTGGTGATCTTTATGAAAATCATGGCTCTTACTGGGCAGATGTTTTAGGTGGGTTTTTTTTTTTTTTTTTTCCAATTACTGAGCAGATGATTCAGGTGGATTTTTCCTTATTCATCCCCTATTAATTTTTTTCTTTTGTACAGAGAAAAATGCATGACCGAACCAGAAAGAGATTCCATTTTTACCTACCATAAAGCAGAACATTTTAGCATTCTTGGGCTTTTAACTGTGACATTGTTCATCCATCTTATCATACTTCCCCTATCCTCTATGTCTCCCCCCTCTCTTAGTCACTCGCTTCATTTTAGTGGGAATGAAGGACTGTCTCACTCCATAGAAGCTCTTTTACCTTTTATACTAGAACACCCTTGAGCATTAGCTGAACATTCCATTTGGATATCCGAAGGGGAAACTCAATCCACTGCCAATTAAGGATTCCATGAGCGTGTCAAGAAGCCTAGCTGCAGTGCTGCTGCCACCTTTGTTACTTGTTCTCGTCATCATTAGTAGACGGAGTGGCCATGGGGATGGAGGAATTCCTTGATTGAAATGGAGGTAATGGGTTGCACTATTATGATGGTTTTATTCCATTCATAAAGATTGGGGGAAATGCGAGTATGAGGGATGAGAAGCTGTTAGGGACATTTTGTGTAGTTCGGGAAACATAGTGACTGCATATAGTGTATTAATAGTTTATAAACTTGGAGTTTGTTTCCAGTGAAGCTAACAAGTAGTGGAATCAGCCTAGTTTTACACATTTATTGTATTTTAATGGCAACTGTAAAGAAAATTTAATTACTTCAGATGGTTTAACCAAATTGTATTGACCCCTGTGATCAAGCATGTTTACATTAGCTGGTTTTCTGCCAAAAGGACCAAAGACAATTTGGGTCCTCAGGTTCAGATTGGTGATGTACATTTTGCTTCCCTAGCTAAACCAATCGTCCCTATTGGCCAACATCTAGGGGTTGAAATGAAGTGATAGTAAGATAAGGAGAGTGGAAATGAAGAAACACCAAAACCAAGGGAAAGGAGGAAACATATTGGTGACTCCATTTTGTTGAACCTGCAAATGAAACCAAGTACAAAAATCCTTTTCAGCCGTTCTCTTCCTCAAAATCCTTCTTTTTCCCCATTCATCGATCGAATCTGCAAGTGAAATCAAATTCGAAATTCCTTTTCATCTCTCTATATATCTTTTACCTGAACTCATCAAATCATCCTGGTCTTTGTCGTCTGAGGATTTAGAAGAGCTGTCCTTGGAGTCATTGGCGAATCCTTTCTTCTTCAGCTCTTCCAATCGTTGTAAATCCTCTCTTTTGTTGTTGTACTCAAAACGGAGAGAGAATTCTTTGTTGATTTTGATCTTTGAAACTCTTGTCATCGTCGTTGGAACCACTCCCACCGAATAAGTTCAACCCCATTTTCGAGGACTATGATCGAATTCGATCCCTAACGGCCTAACCTGCAAACTTTAGGCAAAATGGTTCGAATACCTAAACCCTTAGCATGGTTCATTCGATTTTATATCCATGGATTTATAAGTCATATGCCAATCTGGAGAAAAAAAATTAGATTAGGTCACCCTGTTGGGACTCAAGAAATTCTCTTTTATCCACATCATTGTTTGTTTTGTTAGAATACACGCTGTATATGTTTACACGTGTCACTGAGCTATTTATCTAAATGTATCTGTAGTTGTAGTCAGTTAAGTGTACTTTTGTATAAATACCATATATTGAGAATTAATAAAACATTCTTGAATTGTTGTCCAGAAGCCTCTGTTTATGTTTACCAATTTAACATGGTATCAGATCGGTTCTGCTCGGTCTGAAATTTTTTTTCTCTCTGATTCTTTGATCTGCCGAAGGGGTTTCTGTTCATTTGGTCGATCTGACGTTCTTGCGGTTCTTGCAAGCGATTCATTTGCGACTTGAGGACTTGATCTCCAGCTCCAATTTGCAGTTCTAATCTTCAGTTCTGATTTTAAGATTGCTGATCTGTTCAATGTTCTTTGTTTTGATTTGCAGTTCTGATTTCTAGTTCCGATTTGAAGATTGCTGATCTGTTCATTGTTCTTCCTTGTTTGAACAAATCTTCAATCATTTTTGGTTCTGTATTTGGTTGTTTTTCCTTTGATTCTTCTGCTTTGTTCAGCATTTGCTTTGGTTCTTTGGTGGTTCTTGCTACACTGTTGTTCATTCTTGGTTCGCTACTGTTTGAATCAACTAATTTGTTGATTCTTTTCTGATTCTGTTGGTTATTTGATGTTCTTGAATTTGTTTAGGGTTTCTAAATCCTACCATTTCTAGTTTACCATTGTTTCATCTCTAGTTTTTCTGGTCTGCAGTTTTGGATTCTTTCTTTGCTTCTTGGTATTTCTTTGTATCATTGATGACCTGTAAGTCAATTTCTCCCACTGCCGTCTCTGTTTCTCCTTCTTCCTTATACCCGGCTGATAGTCCGGGTCATGTCTTGGTGTCTCAGCTCATTCACGGTGATAACTATGGGAGTTGGAAGAGGGCTATGCGCATCGCCTTAGGCGCGAAGAACAAATTTGTTTTTGTGGATGGTACATACCCACGACCTGATTCCAAGATTGATTTGGATGGAGCTACTGCTTGGGACCAGTGTGACCTTATATGGTCATGTCCTGGATTTACAATGTGTTGCAGAAGGACCTTCAAGAAACGGTGTTGTATGCCAATAGTACTCGGGAGTTCTGGCTTGAACTAGAAACCCGATTTACTCAAGGAAATGGCTCTCAGGTTTATGGTCTGAAACGTCGTATAGCAATGTTGAGGCAAGAAAATCACTCTGTTTCTGGTTATTATTCCATTTTGAAAATATTATGGGATGAACTTGGTTCGTATTTGCACATACCTGAATATTCTTGTGGGGCTCTTGCTAAGCATTCATGTAATATTCTATCTGCTGTTGCTGCTCTTGCTCAATCAGAGCAAGTTTCTCAATTTTTAATGGGTTTAAATGAGGTCTATGGGACGATCAGGACACAAATTTTGGCGATGGATCCCCTTCCTTCGGCTGCGAAAGCATATTCTCTAGTGCTACAGGAAGAACGTCATAGAGGGCTATGCATTCCTCAGCCAGTTTCCGATCATACTGCCTTTGCACTCAGTCGACAACCATATTTTCGGAGAAAGCCTGTGTGAACCGTGTTCTAAAATCGGGTCTAAACTGTGGTTTTATATGATGACAGGTGTCCCAATCATAGCCGGACCGGAAGGAGAAGCCGGGTGACGAACCACGCAAAATTTCAGGTACAAGAACCACTCAAATTTGATAAAAACTCATACTGGTCTGACTATACCGGTCTGACTCAACCGGTATGGTATATCGGTCTGAGTATACCGGTTTGAGTCATACCGGTCTGAGTGACTCAGACCGGTATGTGCGACCTGTATACTTATTTTCTACGGGAGACGGACTCCAGCGGGTCCCTCACTCCGAATGGAAACTTGGAAAGTCTCCAAGTTTCCAATCATGGAAAACCTTCCCAAGAACGGCCCTCTTCTATTTATAGGGATGATCATACTCCATTGATCCTTTTCAAACCCTAGCCGTCTGAAGAAGAGTTGAGAAGGAGCAAAGAGGAAGAGGCTGCCCAGGAAGGAGACTTCAGTGGAGGAGCATGCCGCCAACCGACGAACACCACCGGTAAGTGTTCTATACTATTAGTAATATTAGGATGTTGGATCGGAGCCGCGAAGCGGCGCAGCGATCCAAAAAGCCTAGGATTTCCATTAGTTTTCTCATTCGGATCTAATCTAGATTTGATACGGCATTCTAGTCGAAATCAAAAGACCAACAGAGTATTTGAACCTTAGAATGAGTTAGGAGAAACCCTAGAAAACTTAGCCGATAACCGACAAGGAAGGGAGATCCGAGACCTTGCTCTCGGATCCAAACCACAGACTATACCGGTGGGACACAGGGTCCGGCGGTGTGGGCCTGCAGTGTATACCGGAGGAGGCACATACCGGTCTCACCTATGTGCAACCGGTATATATACATATCGGTGGCACATACCGGTCTCACTATACTGAGCTATGTGCAACCGGTATATACCGCAACCGGTATACATACCGGTGGCACATACCGATCTCACTATACTGAGACCGGTACCTGCGACCGGTATGCCTCCCGAGCCTGGTTTGCTTGGCCAAACCTGGTTTGCTTGGCCAAACCTGGTTCTGACCTCTGTAACCTTAATACATGGATTCTAACATTTGAATATGATTATGTAGGATCTGTAGACAACGTGAGTAAACCCTGTGACACAAAGCGGGATTGTTATCACGCGTCAGGTCAGGGATAAGACCCCAAACTCTAATTAATTAAGGAACAGTAAACCTTTGTGAATAATTTTATGTTTATTTGAGTGCTTGATGTTTGTGCATCTCACATGCCATGTAGTTGTCTCTTTTATTATTATCTATTCATGCATTTCATATGCTAGGATTGTTGGATGTTAGGCATGTGTATGTTTTAGTTGGTGTGTGGAATGTGAAGGGGAGTGGAACCCTGGATATATCCACAGCTAACACTTTTCTCGTATCGCCTTCTACCTTAGCAAACTCAGTGCGAATAGGATATCAGGGGGAGGACGTGGGATTGTGGTTCTTCTTGTCCGCCAGACTCGAGCCCTATCTCTATGTCGTAAGGAGCCGTGTTGGGGTAAGGCCATTGATAATGTATTGACATTTAGGACTGATTAGAAACGGAACCCACTTGCAAGCCCTTGCCAGTAGGGGTTTAGGTACTGGTACGGTGTGGGGTATCAAGGGGAGGACGTGGGATTGTGGTTCTTCCTGCCCGCTTGACTCGAGTCCTATCTCCATACCGGAGTGAGTGATGTGGGGCAACAACAGTAGTGTGGTAGGTGCCTGACTGTTGGGTGTGCTCACACTCTCGTGCATGGAGGTGCGGTGGCCGCTAAACCTTACCATAACATATTTGTAAGTTATACCTGACCCAATTTGTAATGTTATTTCATGCATTTTTGTATGTTGCATTGGTCTTATACTTTACTGAGCTAAGTTGTGAGCTCATCCGAATATATTCTATTTCTTTTTCAGATTTTGATGCAGGGTATACTGTGGAAGACTTTATGACTGCCCCAGCTTACAATACGGTGGCTGCCCTGGATACACAGACTGTAGAGGACGAGCATGATGCATCATGTGAGTGCTCATTCTGTGTTTTCTTTCAGTGATGATTTATTTTCTTTTAATACACTGTAATAATTATTATTTAAATTTTGGGAGTGGTGGAATAATTTGAATATTTATTTTAATTACAACATAGTACTCAATTCATTTATCTTTTATTTCCGCTGCTATGTATTATTTTTTGATTAAGTTAGATTGCTTGGGAATGATTGGTTGACACGGTCTATTGAGATCCTGGTGTGAACCGTGGTTTAGAGTCGGTTCACTCACACTTTTGGTTTATCCGGAATTGGGGTGTGACAACTTGGTATCAGAGCTATAGGCTCTGTCCAACTAATCATTCTGCATCTAATTGTGCCCAATGAGCTGAGTTAGGAAAATTAAAAACTTTAATAAGAACACACCATAAGCTTGTTTGATGCTTGAGACTTAAGAAAGATGCATAATATACTATTAATGGAAGAACAATTATAAGCACTGATGACTAGGGAGAAAAATCAAATAAAATGTAATAACATGAACAAAAAGGAAAAACATAAAGTGTGCGACAGGGTACAGTCTACAGGTCGGACAGTTACCTTGTTATCAAAATAAACGGTATATAAGAGAAGGAGATAATGTTTGGGCCTGCACCCATAAATGTGTTACCAAAAACCACAAAAAATATGAACACCGTATCGATGGATGGTAATATAACTGCTGAGGGACAGCCACAGCAAGCAACGCAATATACAACTTTCCCTCAGCAGTTTTCAGGAATGCCCGTCCCTAACCAGGACCAGGGTGAATATCAGGGTCCATATCAGGGTGTATACTATGGTGGGAATCAGGGAGCAAATCAGAGTGGCTACTCTTACCAGCCACAATGGTATGGTCAGACAGGGTATGGACAAGCACCACATGGACAGGTCCCATTTGCACAGGGTAGTCTTGATCACTGTCCCAAGCTAGCAAAAATTGAAAGCCTTGAGGGATTAGATTTCCTACTGCTGTTTTAGATTTCTGACTGCCACTCATTGACCAAATTGCCTAATCTGTGGGGTTTGAAAATTTGAAGTCTTTAGAATTCAGTAATGTTGGCTTGACTGAGATTGAAGGCCTAGAGGAATTGGATTCTTTGGTACATATCCACCTAATAAACTGCCGATCATTGAGAAATATACAACTCCCCAAAAAAGTGCAAGTGTTTCGTATCGAAAACATGTTATCTGAGGATGAGGGTCTTGAGAATTTGGAATCCTTACAAGAAATAACAATTAAGAATACTCCATCAATATTACCACATGTCTCAATCTGGAAGAACCTAAAATATCTAGAACTCTGTCGGCTTGGTTGCATGGAAGGATTACTTAATCTATCGATTAAGGAATGCATGGAGTGTGTGAATGTTAAAGATGTCGACCAATTCGAGTCCTTGGAATTTTTGAGTAGTTATAAGTGTGAATCAATGGAGAAATTACCAGATTGGTCTAACTTGACAAAAGTACTAGAATTACGCATGAACCGCCATGAGATGTTAACCAGGATTCAAGGTGCTGACGAATTGAAATACAAAGAGGGATTGGCCATCGATGGATGCATTTCTATTGCAACATCAGCATGTCTGTCAAATGTAAATTTCAACGTTCCATTAGTCATTGGTCGCATGAAGTTAACTGAGATTCAAGGTGTAGACGACTTGGAATCCTTAGAGTGGTTGAATGTTCATGGTGTTAGGATTGAGAGACTAGCAAATAAGAAGAAAACACAAGGAATTCACGTGGTTCAGCACCCCATCTTGGGATGCCTACATCCACCAGAGAAAAGAGCGACTTTCTTTTATTCCCAAAAATAGTCTACAAAATTCTCTACCTGATAGACTTATCTCATCTGTCAGCCTTACAGCGTTCCAGCTCTCCACTGTCAGAGGAGAATCCTCTACAGTCCTTGTAGCCTTATTTAAGTTTTCCCACACAGAGACAATTTATAGGGAAACTTAGAAACCCTAATCCCACCACAATTATAAGTTTACCCCGTACATATAATAAACTCATACCCTAATACAAATACTATATTTATAATTGTGTGGACCCCACAGAATACAAGAACCAACCCAACAAATCTCCACCTAGCTTGGATTCTACAAACCACATTGAAGAAAACCCGTTGATGTTGATTCTGAAAACCTGTCTTTGTCAAACCGCTATACCCAAACCAACATAGCCTACACCCCGTCCGGGTGTCCCGTACAGCTCACCGCCATACAATGTGATGTGACTCCACCTCTCCCACTGCTACAGCATCACCAGAAAGATCACCGTCACTCACAGTCCTCCTACAACTCCAGTTGCACCTGGAACCTGAGCCTTTCACCTCTGCACCTCCAATGCAGACCTAGAGATCCGACTCCTTGTCCTAGCTCGTCAGTCCTCCTTTACCCTGCGGTGTAGCATCAACTAACCATGATGCGCACCGTGTCGGGATTCAAATCCACCGTCAGATCCAGCACCAGATCCGATCAGATCCACGAACAGCTACCATCGTCCCATCAATCTGAATACGATTTCCCAACCGTCGCTGACTATCTACTCGACTATCACCAAGACCCACGTGCGATATCGCCTGATGTAGTTTTTCCATCACCATTTGAGGCCTACCAGATTCCATTGCAGATCCACTGCTATACCAAGTTAACCATGTTGGGTAACCCCTACAGGTCTGCATCACTGAATCTACCTCAATCATTCTCAGAAATAGCAAGCAACTTTCTCCCGATGTGATATTCGTGGCCCTTGTATCATTGATCACTTCTGCTCCAGTAACCAGCTCAACCTGGTTTAGAACTCCAGCAGTAAAGATCATTGTCGGGGCAATCAACCCTCTCACAAGAAGCCCTCCTTGAGCCCCTAATGATCTTGCCATTATACCTGCACTCGCCTCTGCCATCGTCGAACTCCTTGCTTGGTTCATCCTACGGATCTCCAAATAACCTAGAGAGAAACTCAATTCGATACCCCTTTGGATCTCTTCGGCTAGTAACCCGTCTCCGTAGCAGAGTCCCTTATTCAGACAATACACTTTTGAGATTTTTTCTTCCAATGATGACGTTTTTTTTTTTTTTTTTTCTAATCCAATGATTACAAAGGTAATGATTACTTTTAAAAAAACAGAATTGAGAAAAAAAAAACCCAAAAACTCAACCCCTTTTTTTTTTTCTCTAATTCTCTAATCATTCCAAAAGAAATCAAAGAGAAAAACAAAAAAAAGAAACTCACCTTTTTTTTTTTTCTTCTTCTTCATACCGTGTATCTCCTTTCTTCTCCCAAATCACTTATGGATCTATTGAATTTGGCTCTGATACCACTTATTAGGATTGAGAGATTTACAAACAAGAAGAAAACACAAATAATTCACGTGGTTCAGCACCCCATTTTGGGATGCCTACATCCATCAGAGAAAAGAGTGACTTTCTTCTATTCTCAAGAACAATCTACAAAATTCTCTACCTGACAGGCCTATCTCATTCGTCAGCCTTATAGCGTTCTAACTCTCCACTATCAGAGGAGAATCCTCACAGTCCTTGTAGCCTTACCTAGGTTTTCCCACACAGAGACAATTTATAGGGAAACCTAGAAACCCTAATCCCACCACAATTATAAGTTTACTCTCGTACATGTAATAGACTCATACCCTAATACAAATATTACCCTTATAATTGTGTAGACCCCACAGAATATAAGACACCAACCCAACACATGGGTACTTCTCCCGAAATTTACCAAATCCATCAAGCCTGAGGAATGTTTCACCGGTAGTGTGACCTGGTCTAGGAAGGAGCTTCAACCCTCTCTCTCTCTCTCTCTCTCTCTCTCTCTCTCTCTCTCTCTCTCTATTTGATCTGTTTTCTCTATAGCTCTACCCTTCTTCTTTCTCGCAATATTATTATGATTGTAATTTTCTCCATCCTCCCACTGTTGTGATGATTTAGATTTTTTTTTTTTCCTTTCAGTTTTTAATTTATGCTTAAAGATGCTTATCAATTAATCTTTTCGGCAAGAAGGGGTGTTATACGATGAATTTCTCTACTCCGCTTTATTTTTATTGTTTCTAAAGAAAAATGGATGTCGCTCCCCAAAATTAAACTTCTTCCCCTTCTATTGAATCAATGATCACTGTTACTATCCACCTTCACCTATTTTCCAATCACCATTGATTAAATCACTATGCAGACCAGCTCATCTCTGGGAATATGTGGCTACAAAATCTAAACTACCTAACTTCTAATTTCCATCCAGTGCACATTGTTTTGCTCATCTTATAATTTTATCAAAACTTCTATTGGTACTTGGGACCAAATCAAATTTCAGTTGCAAAGTTATTGCAGTAATAACCAACATAGTTCTTCAAGCCTATTTGAGTGACTACTTGGATGATTTAAAATTGAATCAGTATGATTATGTAAATTTGGTGACTATTTCTTTTTCCTCATAAGAGACATTGGGTACATCCACTACACAATCATTTGATCCTTCATCCTTCCTCATCCTACCAATAAATATGGGAACTGTTCTTGATTTAGACAAAAAAATATACCATATACAACTCAAGTTCTAATGAAATTCCTGGAATAAGATCTTGAATTAGCATCAGATACTGTATGAACTGTCTTCAATTCCCCTGTCCAGTGTAAATTCTTGGTGGGTTGTTCAATGAACAACCAATCTTTTTAAGGAATTTATTGATATTTATTAGGCTGTTCTTGGTGTCACAAGTGTATGTGCCATTTTCAGAAGTCACAAAATAGACATGACCCAGTGATTTTCATGATTTTTTTGAATCTAAATTGTCTATTCTTACTAAAATTTGGGAGAGTACTAGCACACGAGCATGGATATACACCGGATGCATGCCAATACATGGGGTAGTTTTTTTAATGAATTACACTGTAATTTGACACATGGCTAATTTAGACCATGCCTCCTCTATCCAATGGTTGGGTGGACACATCATCTGTTCACATGAAAAAAATAAATGATTCATATGTTATTATTAGTTAACTATTCAATCATTCTTGCTCCTACAAAAGTTTACCTTATAACTGAGTGTACAATATCCTTCAAGGTCTTGCATTGTTTATTTCGGTCAGACATGCTCAATTGTGTTGCAGCCATAGTATTTTCAGTCATTGAGTGAACATGAAATTAAAATATTGCAAAGCAAACTGACTTCTCTAGGAAATGAAAAGTAAAAAACAATATGTGACATGAGGAACTCGATGAGAGAAAATGCTGTCCTTTTGGGTGGTGACAGGGGCACAAAGAGATAAGACAGTTTATAGGGGAAAAAAATGAAGATCTTAACTAATGCTCTACGATCTTAATCAAATTAGATTCCATATTGCTTTAAAGATTTGCATAAGAAAATTACATCTATTCTTATTTTATTGTTTCTTAAGAGATTTCTGTTTTGGATTTAGATAAATTTTTATTTCTTAAAAGAGTCGTACTTCTGATTTTATATCTTCACCACCACCTTTTCTTTAGGTTATTACAAGTCATTTTGAAGTTCTCACTCTACTGAGAATTGCTAGTTTACTGATTTGTTAAGGTATACAAGCCATTGATTAGTGATGAAAGTTAAGCAAATCATGACTGTTACTATCTTATTGGTTCTTCATAAGCAATTTTTTTATTTGGATTTGGATAATTTTGTATATCTACTGTCCTGATTTTATCTTCACCACTATTTTTTTTTTTAAATTATTACAAGTTCTTTTGGAGTTCTTAATTCTATTGAGTTGTGAATCACTTGCTTTTGGATTTGTTGAGGGAAACAAACTATTGGTTAGGGTGGAAAATTATATCAAATTAAGTGTTGCTATTTTATAGCTTCTTGGGAAGCGATTTTATTCTGTTTGGGATTTAGATAAATTATTATTTCTTAATAGATTAACAACTCTGATTTTATTATTTTCTCATCACTATCTTATGTTTTTTTTTGTTTATTTTTTTTTTCCAGGTTATAACAAGTACTTTTGGAGTTTTTTGACTACGTTGAGTTGCGAATTGCTGGTTTCTGGATTTGTTGAGGTAAACAAGCCATTAATTAGTGAGGAAGGATTTAGCAAATCATGTTTGTTGCAATCTTATTGGTCTATTGGAAGCAATTTCTGTTTTGGATTTAACTAAAAGTTTTATTTCTTAACAGAGTAGCAACTCTGATTTTATAATTTCACCACTATCATTGGAAGCGATTTCTGTTTTGGATTTAGATAAATATTTATTTTTTAATAGAGTAGGAGTTCTGATTTTATGTTTTCACCACTATCTTTTCTAGGTGATTCCTTTTGGAGTTTGTGACTAAGAATTGTGAATTGCTGGTTCTTGGATTTGCTAAGGTAACTAAGCATTAATTAGTGAGGAAATATTTAGCAAATCATGGTTGTTGCTTAATCATGGTATGTTCTTAGTACAGTGGATGGCACTAAAGGTGGAGGAAAGACTACTAGATATGGCTAAAGAACAACAGACAAAAGAAGAAAGAAGTCGCTGAGCCAAATGCATAACTTCATGTTGCATTTTCCATCGGTGGAGTTGCTGCTGCTATCTCTGCACTTGCCTCTGCTACAGATCCATTTTCATGATCTGGTGACAGATTCTATAGGCTCGAATGATGATGATAGTTGCTTCGGCCTTAAATGGCAGCAAAAGAGGATGTAGTGACAAAGGAGGCAAAGCACGAGCACTTTGAATCTGTCATTAGCTCTTCTGCAGTCGCAAATTGGCGAAAGGAATAGATTGTTTTTTTGCCGTTTCAATTATGTAACTAGTAATGCTGGTGATCTTTATGAAAATCATGGCTCTTACTGGGCAGATGTTTTAGGTGGTTTTTTTTTTCATCTCCAATTACTGAGCAGATGGTTCAGGTGGGTTTTTCCTTATTCATACCCTATTAATTTTTTTTTCTTTTGTACAGAGAAAAATGCATGACCCAACCAGAAAGAGATTCCATTTTTTCCTACCATAAAGCAGAGCATTTTAGCATTCTTGGGCTTTTAACTGTGACATTGTTCATCCATCTTATCATACTTCCCCTATCCTCTATGTCTCCCCCTTCTCTTAGTCACTCCCTTCATTTTAGTGGGAATGAAGGACTGTCGCACTCCATAGAAGCTCTTTTACCTTTAATACTAGAACACCCTTGAGCATTAGCTGAACATTCTATTCGGATATCCAATGAGGAAACTCAATCCACTGCCAGTTAAGAATTCCTTGAACGTACCATGAAGCCTAGCTGAGGTGCTGCTGCCACTGTTGTTACTTGTTATCATCATCATTAGTAGACGGAGTGGCCATAGGGGTGGAGGAATTCCTTCAATTGGACTGGGGGTAGTGGGTTATACTTCCATGATTGTTTTATTCCATTCATAATGATTGGGGGAAATACTAGTATGAGGAATGAGAAGCTGTTAGGGCCATTTTGTTTAGTTCTAGAAAGATATTGACTGCATATAGTGTATTAATAGTTTATGAACTTGGAGTTTGTTTTCAGTGAAGCTAACAAGTAGTGGAATCAACTTAGTTTTACACATTTATTGTATTTTGTTGGATTTTATGTTGTCATTGTTGGCAACTTGACTGATGTGACAGTGTCTGTAAGCATATAGTCAAAGAAATGAGGAGAGAGAGTATCAGTGTAGGAGAGAGTGTTAGTGAAATGACAAAGATGGGGTAACCCCGCATGTGTGTTCTACGGTGTTCTACATGTGTTTCAGATGGCTTGTAGCGAGTTAAATGACATTCTACATCAAGTTTGATGAGAGAGTGACTGTGGACTGTGGACTTCACTGGTGATGTGGTACAGTTTCTCTGATGATGTGGTCGAGTTTCTGATGATGCGACAGTGTTACTGAAGATATGATAGAGTTTCTCATGTTTCTCATATTGTGGAAAAAACAATTGAAGAGAGAGAAATTGAAAAGAGAAAGAGGAGAGAGAAAAAATGTGAGTGGGACCCACGGGTGTGGTGGCAAGGTGATATGCCAACACGGTAGCCCACGGCACTTGGCATGCATGCATGCAAAGTTTCGGATTCAAACTCCAAGGTTTGACAGAGTTTTAACTTTGGGCCTATTTTTGGTGGGTCTCGCAGCAGGTTCATGGAGATCCGGCATTGGAAAGATGTAGAGCGTCGAGTTAGCTTTCCAACGCAACTTGAATCGTTCTATTCCGACTTTTCGGATGAGGGGGATATCGCAATTCTTGTCGAAATGGTTGAAAAATGGCAAAAATAGGAGCTCTCGGTGAGTATATATGATACAGAGGCAGTTTCGACAATTAATAAAAGTGTAGATGCGAGATCGGCGGCAGAGATGAAGCGTCAAGCTCAGATTCTAATCTGATGGACCAGATTGAGGCTGGCTCAAATGTGATGCGGCGGCAACGTCTAGATGTCATCGCGTGCAATCTCATTGGCCGGTTGCAACATAATGTCTTGAGTCGCAACGCATGAAGAAGGTTTCTTGATTTGGTGTGAGGCACGCGTAGTATCATTGAGGATCAGATCCAGATCTTGCGGTCTCGATTGAAGTCGATCGCGTCTGACGGGATTTATGCGGATCTGACGAAGATAGTGAGATCCTGCCTTTTTGAAGCTGATCTAACGGTGAATAACGATGATTCCGTCTCCGCCAATGGGAACTCGACAGCGCAAAAGGCAGTGGTGATTCAGTGTTGCGCGGGTGTACGATAAGCCTTTGAAAGATTTCATTTTGAATTTTCTGAATCATCGAACTTCAAACCGACATAACTTCTTCATCCGAACTCCAAATCGGTCCGTTCAAGTTGCAGTTTCCATATTTTCAGATGCTCTATACATTGGGCGCCTTTGGAGTCGTAAAAACGCAGAGAAAAATCGAAAATAGGGTTTTGAAGCTTAATAAAGGGTTTTTCTAGGGTTTCGTGTCTGTGAGAGTGATGAATCACCAACTACCTCTTCTCTGTGCATCAATGGAGTGTTAAATCCCTATGAGAGGTCAGTAGAGCTTTTATTTTCACATTCATGGTGATTATGGGTTGTGTGGAAGAGATTGAAAGCCTGTCGATGAGGTGTGCTCTGTGAATCTATCTCTATCATCATTGAAGGTTGTTAGAGAGTACCTGAAACCAGTGTGAAGCTTCAGAGTTATTGTTGCCATTCGAAAGCATTCTTTGTGAGGTTTTTCAATTCCTTATCTATTTGTTGCTTTCAATTTATTGTATGCTAGCGTAGGTGCAAATTGTTGAATACTTAGCTAGTGGGAAAAAATTGTAAGGCAAATTTATAAGCCTAAAAAATTTGTTATTTGCTTCTCATGGGTGCGGGTTAAGCGTGGTGTGCAGCGTGTGCTGAACACTGGTACTTGATACCTGAATTCTTGGCACATGTGTGCTCTCCTAGTTTTATGCTGGGTAAATTAAGTGTATGTACTCCCTGTTGTGTAGACAACAAAAAGAAGTGTATTGAGTATATACGGAGCCCGTTGGGTATTACTCCGTGGACTAGCTATCACACACTGTGTTGGTGAACCACGTATATCCTGTGTTGTGGACTATCTTTATTTTCCTATATATTTTGGAGTGCGTAGAATGACTTGCAGGATGGGTGTGCAAATTTGGTAGACCTGACCACTGAGTGGTAGCGAGGTAGATTTGCATGCGCTTGTGTGTGTGTGAAAAGTTAGGTCTCCATCAGTTCTGGACAGCAATAAATAATTAAGGAGAATTTTTCAGACACTGATTCACCCTCCCTCTCAGTGTCATATCAAATTCATCATTTTTTAATGGCAACTGTAAACTAAAGTTAGTTACTTCAGATGGTTTAATCAAATTGTATTGACCCCAGAGATCAAGCAGGTTTACATTAGCTGGTTTCGTGCCAAAGGACCAAAGACAATTTGGGTCCTCAGGTTGAGATTGGTGTATGTACATTTTGTTAGGAATGGAGACGCAAATAGAAAGAAAAACACGAAGATTAACGTGGTTTAACACTGCATTGTGGGATGATTACGTCCACGGAGAAAAAAAGAATTCTTTATTGTCAAAAAACCTCTATAACTTTCCACCTGACAGAGTGTTCTCCTCTGTCAGCTTTACAACTGTCACCTTGCGATACAATATATAAGGATCCCTAGAAACCCTAATCCCACATAATTATAGATTTATCCCGTACATATAGTAGACCATAATATAAGTACAATCCAATAACAGTGTGGACCTCATAAAATACAAGACACAATCTAACACATTTTGCTTCCCTAGCTAAACCAATAGTCCCTATTGGCCAGCATCTAGGGGTTGAAATGAAATGATGGTTAAGATAAGGATAGTGGAAATGAGGAAACACCAAAATCAAGGGAAAGGAGGAAACATATTCGTGACTCCGTTTTGTTGAACCTGCAATTGAAACCAAGTACAAAAATCCTTTTCAGCCGTTCTCTTCCTCAAAATCCTTCTTTTTCTCCATTCATCGATCGAACCTACAAGTGAAATGAAAAACAAAACTCCATTTCATTTCTCTACCTCTTTTACCTGAACTCCAAATCATTCTGGTCTTTGTCGACTGAGGATTTTGAAGAGCTGCCCTTGGAGTCATTGGCGAATCCTTTCTTCTTCAGCTCTTCCAATCGTTGTAAATCCTCACTTTTGTAGTTGTACTCAAAATGGAGAGAGAATTCTTTGTTGATTTTGATTTTGAACTGTTGTCCTTGTCATCAGAACCACTCCCACCGAATAAGTTCAACCCCATTTTCAAGGACTACGATCGAATTCGATCCCTAACCTGCAAACTTCAGGCAAAACGGTTCGAAATCCCTAAACCCTTAGCATGGTTCATTTGATTTTATATCCATGGATTTATAAGTCATGCCAATCTCAAAAAAAAAAAAAAAAAAAAAAAAAAAAAAAAAGATTAGGTCACCGTGTTTGGGACTCAAGAAATTCTCTCTTAATTACTTTTCTCACTCACCCAATGAAACGGAAACAGAGTCACGTTAGTGTGCCCTACTTTTATCCACATCATTGTTTGCAGGATCTTCAAGGAATTCATCATAGGGGATCCCTTAAACAAGAGGACGGACAAGGACGGTTTAAATCGAAGCACTATTGAGGACGAAATCCAGAAATCGTGTACAGGAACAACACAAAAAAGGGGCTTGAAGGCGACCTTGTAGAAGCTTTTAGAGGCGGTAATTATTATGCGGTTACATAACTAATAGTGACGGTTAATAATTCGTTTGCTAAATACCCAAATGTTCCTGAAGTTTGTAATACTTTAGGCTCCGTTTGATAACTCTCAAGGAAAGCAGTTCTTTTATACTTCCGGCAGAACAGAAAAAGTGTTTAAAACGGATAAAAATCATCTTTTGCTTGGGTATCATCAGAAAACTCGACTGCTAGGGGTGCAAGTTTTACCCTGACAACCCGAACCCGTCTAGGCCCACCCTGAACCCTGGCAGGGTTGAACCCAACCTGAACCCTGACAGAGCTGGGTTAGGATTCAATTTTATATGAACCTTGGCAGGGTTGGGCTGGGTTAGGGTTGACCCCTGGATTGAACCCGGCCCAACCCGACCCTGTATATATTTGAATATATTTATAAATATATGTATAATTTGTATTTGTTCCTTACTTAAACTGATTTGGTTTGTATTTGTTAGGTTCTTAAAAGAATATCATAGGGTGCTTGTATTTGTCATATGTTTTAAGTTGTAATTGTTATTTGATAATTGTTATATGTTTAGGGTCAATCAGGGTCAATATCAGGGTCAATCTAACCCTGAATCAGGGTTAATCAGGGTTGACCCAGCCCAACCCGGCCCTGTCAGGGTCAATCAGGGCAGGTTAGGGTTAGGCCCAACCCTGTCAAGGTCAGGGTTAGGGTTGTACATTTTCTGACCCTGGCAGGGTTGGGCTGGGTTAGGGTTAAGTTTCAATAGTCAGGGTTGGGGTTAGAGTTTTGAAAAACCCGGCCCAACCCGGCCCTGTTGCAGCCCTATCGACTGCTAATGGTTGATGAGCAATACGTGGCGACGCATTTATCCAATGTCCCTCAAAATTACGCCACAGGAGACAGATGGGTAAGCTGTTGCAGCTTATCAAATAGCCGAGAGGAGAGAGAGAAGGCAGAGGAAGAAGAAATCCACCTGAATATAGAAAAATCCGTCTCCTCTGGTTTCAATTCTCCATGTTCCCTTTTTTTTAATAGATGGGAATATGTTTCTGTGCTTTGGATTTTCTATTTTCCCCATTTCTGTCCGACTACTAGAATCCATGGTATTTCTGTTAGAAAATTATGAGTTTAGGGTTTCAATGAAATCCATTCCAATCCCATACAGTTACTCTAGAACACAATAGAGAAGCCATAAACTATGAATCATAAAGACATACCTGTTTGTGTAGAGATTAATTCCATATGCTCATTGACGCTCCAAGCTTTGATCGAAGTCCCTCGGCAACAATCTTCCACAACCTCCAGATGATATCCTGACGTCTCTTGCTAATGGGTGCAGAGAACTGATTAATTTTGGCTGTGGGGACTCTAACCCTGTATTTATAGAATACAGATGTAACCCTAAAACCCTTCCCACAATAGAATTAGGGTTACCAAACCTATCTCATACCATGTGACGAACCAAACTAAACCGGTTATACCGTATCAATCAGATTCCCACTGAATTAACTAGTTTAGGTAATTAATTAAGCCCACATAAATCTAACAATCTCCCACTTGGGCTATATTAATTACAAAACTATCGTCAACCAGTGTGGCCACGGAATCCAACACACTAAATCGTCACTAACTTTGAAACATCCATCAAGCTTTCCAATGTGAGCAACAACGAATAATACACCTTAACATATGGTGTATAAACTTCTGTCAGCCACAACAGAGGTCTACTCAATACATGAATCGCCTGAGATAATGCATGAAAGTAAACTCCCATGCGAGTCCAAACTTGATTAAAGAACCTTAATCAAAGTACCCTAAAACCTTTATGGACAACTTAACATGGTATTTAAATATTTCAGAATTATAATATCATACTTTGGCTAGACACTGCCTTTATTCTTTGATATTATCCTCTCATGGCAAATCGCCTTTAGCTTGGATTAATACCACACTTTGACTTACTGTCATTATTTGTATGGCTGAATACCGCCTTTTATCTTGGCTGAATACCGCCTTTTATCTTGGCTGAATACTGCCTTATATATCTGGCTGAATACTGCCTTGTTCATCTATTGGCTAAATACTGCCTTGAAACTTTGACTAAATATTACATCATATCTGTGACATGTCAAACACATAACTATGTATGCAAAATAGCAATAACGCAAATGCTAATGTAAACAAAATCATAGATACAAAAACTGTACCCATCAAACCATAAGCAATACAATAAAGCAATGTGAAAACACAAGTATAAACATAAAGAGTCTCCCACTGATTAAGCATATCTAGAGACTCCCACTAATTCCCAGATCTTTGGCCACTTAAGCCTCTGATAAAATTAATTGTTTTCAACCATTCTTATATTGGACGTACCGTCCCTTAAAGACTACTCCCACTGACAAAACCTTCGTCCAAGAATCTACAACGATATAAAATCTTTTGACATTTTCATTACTTGAAGAGATTTGATCTCCATTATACTTTGAAATACTAGATTTCATATTATTCTTTGAGAAGAATACAGCTGAACCACTGTCAGAATACATTTCAATAGATTTAGAAGTGGAGTCTACAATCTCCAAATTAGAGAATAAATTTTCACACCAGATACCTTGCTTGTTATCATTATATAGAGTTACAAAACCCTATCACCATGACAATGAACCTTGATGTTGGTTTCTTGTCATCAATACAATCATTATAAATTACATCAAAATAGCCTAGAGTGTCACTACTTCTATAAATGAACATATAATCTTTGGTCCTCTACATATATTGCATGACCTTCCTTTTCCCCATTGTCCAGTAAGCTATACCAGCATCTAACTGAAAACATCCTATGACACTCAATGAAAAGGTTATATGAAAAGATTACAACCTTAAACATATATCAAGCTCTCTATTGCATTGTAGATGCTAATACTCAGTATCATTCTTTGTCTACAATTCTGTCAATTTATCTCCTTTACTGATCTTAGCATCCGCAACTTACTAGTTATACATGCATACTGAACCATTCGAAAACACAAATAATATTTATACTTTGAGATAAATCCAGAATTTTATTTTTTCTGTCACGAGCAAACTCAATTCCAGGTACAAAGGTACTTGCTCATACAGTTTTACATGTCGAAGTTATCAGACAGAAAAACATTGTTCAACTAGTAAACCATGTCACTATAGGCCAATGAAAACCACCAACATATATGACAAGGAAATTAATCCACTCCCACTGACCTATAGATATATACAATGGTCAATGACAATCTCAACAAAGTTGAAAGAAGATACAACCCTGTCAAACTTCAAATACCATTATCCGGATATCCGTTTAATCCACAGATTGACTTTATAAGTTTTTAAAATATATCTTCTTTATCCTTACCACAAAATCTTATGATTAAAATATATAAATATTTTCTTCAAGATTTTCTTTGATCAAAATGATCTTTACATCTACCTGATGCAATTCCAAAATAATTTGATGTTCTCTTTCTCTTCCCTTTGTGTGATTTTACTTTGCTATAAGTATTACTTTGTAGCAATCAATTTTTCCATTGAAATCACACATTTTATTGTATATCTATTTTTAGCCTATGAGTACACCGCTCATTGACAAAAGCATAAAATTCTAGTCTCGTTATTGCTCATAGACAACAACACATCCTTTATGATCATTAAACATTTAAGAGCAATTTCATTACTAATAACTTGCTCAAAATCATTAGGATCTTTATTTTTGTCCATCACCAACAACATCTATTTTGAAGTACAACATGTGATTGGATGAAATCACAGATCTACATGGTCCAATATATCTCTTCATTGCCTCATCTGGCTTTGCTACTATGGCTGAAGCATCGATCTTAATGAATATTTTTATAATCATTTCATTATACTCTGGTAACATTTCTGTTATCTCAACTGGTTACTTCACATCTATTTTCATATGGTCTCATCAAACTTTAAGTTTCTTGAGTTTATTTTAACATCCCATAATATGACAACTCAATGTCCTAAAATAATCACTCTCCCACGAGTATTATGAAATCATGTCAGTTCTACAGTCTCATACCAAGAAGATAACTTAAACTGAAACTGAAATTGAAATCTGACTAACTAGCACTCTTTAATAATATAGGCTGCAATATCAATTCTTTCCTTACATGATCAAATACATTATTAGGCTTTTGAAAACACTTGCTTAAATTTAACAGGGAATAAATCAGTATCACATTGTCACACCCCAATTTTGGATGAGCCAGAAGTGTGAGTGAACCGGCTCTAAGCCACGGTTCACACCAGGATCTCAATAGACCGTGTCAACCAATCATTCCAAGCAATCTAACATAATCAGAGAATAATACATAGCAGCGGAAATAAATAAATGAGCCGAGTACTATGTTGTAATTAAAATAAATACTCTAATTATTCCATCATCCATCAAATTTAAATAATAATTATTACAGAGTCTTAACAGAAAATAAACCAATCACTGCGAGAAAACATAGAAGTAGCACTCGAATGACGCATCATGCTCGTCATCCACTGTCTGGGAGTCCAGGGCAGCCACCGTGCTGTAGGCTGGAGCAGTCATAAAATCATCCACTGTATACCCTACATCAAGATCTAAAAAAAAAAAAAAAAAAAAAAAAAAATATATATATATATATATATATATATATATATATATATATATATATATATATATATATTTGGGTGAGCTCACAACTTAGCTCAGTAAGTATAAAATCAATGCAACAGTATAATATGCATGAGATAACATTACAATTTGGGCCAGGTATAACTTACAAATATGCTATGGTAAGATTTGGCGGCCACCGCACCTCCATGTACGAGAGTGTGAGCACACCCAACAGTCAGGCGCCTACCACACTACTACTATTGCCCCACATCACTCACTCCGATATGGAGATAGGACTCGAGTCTGGCGGGCAGGAAGAACCACAATCCCACGTCCTCCCCCTGATACCCCATACCATATCAATACCTAAACCCCTATTGGCAAGGGCTTGCAAGTGGGTTCCGTTTCTAACCAGTCCTAGATGTCAATAAAGTATCAATGGTCCTACCCCAGCACGGCTCCATGCGACATAGAGATAGGACTCGAGTCTAGCGGGCAGGAAGAACCACAATCCCACGTCCTCCCCCTGATACCCTATTCGCACCAAGTCTGCTAAGGTAAAGACTATATGACCCTACCCCAGCACAACTCCCTACGACATAGGGATAGGGCTCGAGTTTGGTGGGCAGGAAGAACCACAATCCCACGTCCTCCCCCTGATACCCTATTCGCACTGAGTTTGCTAAAGTAGAAGGCGATACGAGAAAAGCGTTAGCTGTGGATATATCCAGGGCACATCCCCTTCACATTCCACACACTAACTAAAACATACATATGCCTAAACATACAACAATCCTAGCATATGAAATGCATGATTATAATAAGTAAAAGAAACATCTACATGGCATGTGAGATGCACAGACATCAAGCATTATATCCAGATACAAAATAAATCACAAAGGCTTACTGTTTATTTAGTTATTTAAGTTTGGGGTCTTGTTCCTTACCTGACGCGTGATAATGATCCCGTTCTGCGTCAGAGAGCTTACTCACGTGGTCTACAGATTCTACATAATCATATCATTAAGTTAGAATTACTTTATTTAGGTTACAGAGGTCAGAACCAGGTTTGGCGAAGCAAACCAGGCTCGAAAACCATATCGGTCGCAGGTACCGGTCTTAGTATAGTGAGACCAGTATGTATACCGGCTGCACTATACCGGTTGCACATAGGTGAGACCGGTATGTGCGATCGGTATATACCGGTTGCACTTATCGGTCTCACTCAGATCTCACTGAGTGAGACCTGTATGTGCCTGCGGTATATATCGCAAGGCCATACCGCTGGACCTATAGTCCATCCGGTATACCCCGCGGTTTGGATCCGAGAGCGAGATCTCGGATCTCCCCTCCTTGTCGGCTAACGGTTAGGTCTCTAGGGTTTCCCCTATCCTTTACTAAGGTCCAAACCCTTTAGTGGCCTTCGGATTTCGGCTAGAATGTCATATCAAACCTAGGTTAGATTCGAATGAGGAAAACAATGGAAACTATAGTCTTTTTGGATCGTTGCGCCGCTTCACGGCTCCGATCCGATATCCTAACATTACTAATAGTATAGAGCACTTACCAGTGTTGTCGGTTGGCGGCGTGCTCTTCCTTCCTGGGAGGCTTCCACCTCCTTGCTCCTTCTCAGCTCTTCTCCAGACAGCTAGAGTGTTTGAGAAGGAGCAATGGAGTGTCTCCTTCTCTATTAATAGAGGGAGGCCATCCATGGAAAGCTTTTCCTCAGAATGGAAACTTGAAAAGTTTCCATTCTGAGAGAAAGGCTCACTGGAGTCTGTCTACAGCTGGAATCAGGCATACCGGTCGTACATACCGGTTGGAGTGCCCGCAACCGGTATAGTCCAACCGGTATACCATACCGGTTGCACATACCGGTTGGAGTGCCTGCAACCAGTATAGTCCAATCGGTATCCCATACCGGTGGCACATACCGGTTGCACTATACTGCAACCGGTATAGTGAGATCGATATGAGATTTTAGGCCTTTTTTGCAGTTTTTCTTACCTGAAATTTGAGTGGCTCGTCACCCGGCTATGCCCTCGGGTCCGATTATAATTGGAACACTTGTCATCATATGAAACCACGGTTTAGACCCGGCTTTAGAACACGGTTCTTACACACATGGTCTCCCAAAACTCTCATTCAGATCCAATAGTTTTAATTGTTTTAATAAAAGTTTTTCCACCTTAATTTTTCATTATTTGGAAAAACAATCATAGACTAAACTGTGACAAGAAGTCCTAGATGAAATCTTGATGTTCACCAATTCCAATAAATCCTTGTTGTGAATAACCTTCACTTACTTTAATCTTGTCATCTTCTCTTCTAATTAATTTTCACATATATACATGTAATAAACCTTGGAAGGAGTATTTCAGAATATTATTCTTTCTAATCTTTCTTTGGACAACAGTCATAAACCCTTATGACTAGGGTGAAAGATTACAATATACAGTTTAACTACTTCTATTGGTTCAGACTACGATTAATGCTTAAGTATCCAATATATTGCACCTTATTGCTCAGAAGTTTCATAATCATTATTCCTTTTTCACTTAAGCTGTCCAGCTATATAAATTTTTCTTTACATGTCCCTTCTGGGTCACTTTACAAGAATATTATTCTACTTAGATCCATTCTATCTTGTAGTTTCTTAATGTTTAATTATTTGTCATAAAGTTTCTGACTATTCCATGAAAAAATATTTTCTTTCTATGGGTTTTCCTACCCCTTTTACAACTTGCCTTTGTCTGGGTATATATTATGCACTATGACATTGGCATTCATATTTTTCTCTTTTCTTTGAACTTTTATCCTTAGTTCTTTCACTTTAGGGTTCACTATATTTTTGAGCACTATAGGTCACCAGGATCTGACTATACAGTTCTTGTGAGGAAGTGAAAAGTCTAAAATGTCACTTACATAGGTTTTATGAACCTACAAATATTCACTTATCCTTGAGCTTATCATTAATACTTAACAGCTCTATCTTGTACTTCCACACATTTCAAATACCATCTCTTATCATCAAAAACTGATACTGATGGACTTGAGTAATAAAACATCTCTTTGCCCCTTCTTGAAAAATCAAATCTTTCTTTGGATTTCTCAGGAAATATCCTTTTCCAATGTTCCTCATCTGAACATTGCATTATATGATCTTAAGGACTGAACACCCTAAGGATCATAATATAAATTTTCTATTGAGTACATCTAGTTTAAACAGTCCTAGATAAGTTTTCAGTTTTCATGTCAATTCATAAAACTGGCTGCCAAAGATAGACATCTTAAGGTATTTAATCATTACATCTCCACAACTATATTACAATGTAAATAACTGTAAGTCTACGATTAATACCAAATAAAATTTGCTAGCAAGAATATATATACATAACATGTGCAAGCTAATTAATATCTTTGAAAAGTCAACCGAACTATACACACATCCTTTGGGACAATATGTGCACTGGTCCTCTCAATATTTGTGCAATAACTGCGAAGAGATAATGACTTTAAAAAATCTCACCACCTTTGGGTGGATGAAGACCCCTAAAGCCACAATCATTCAACCATGTGCATGAGTTCCTTGTAATATTTGACAACGCCATCTTTGGGTGGACAATGCCGTTCTTTATAATCTTAGACAACGTCACCTTTGGGTGGACAGTGTCATTTTTTTTGCTGCATCCATAAAAGTGAAAGTTTATGTCAGTGTCACTTTTGTGTGAACACTATACTTCCTTTCAGTAGTTTGTAAATGCATAAATGCTAGATTTGAGCATATTATGATAGAACTAAGGTTGCCACTTTGGTGGTCACACCATAATCCTTACACAATAGCTATAAATCATAATTTGAATAAACTTGGACAATGTCACCTTTGGGTGAACATTATCAAAAAACTGAAGCATTTACAATTACATATTCTAGAATTTGAACACATCATTATAAAACAAGGTTGCCACTTTGGTGGTCACACCAAGTTCCACCATGATATGAACAAATCCTAAACTTCAGCTTAAGTGGGATATTTATTTAATCATGAATGCTTTAAAATATAATTTTACAAGTTTAAACATTCATATAAGCATGCACATTAGCTCAATCAATCAATTTTGTACAATAACTTTAAGAAAAATCAGCAAAAACATTGCAAATTGAGTTCCCATAGGGCATTTTTCTATAACAACATATTTTTCAATGCATCAAAATGTACCAAAATATATATCAGATTGAAGAGCATTAAAATTGGAGTCCAACAAAACAAATCGGAGGTCAATCCGACCTTCCTAGCTCTCAGAATCACTATTTAATGTTCTTTTATCAAAACTAGAAGCCAAACAGGCCCTTACAAGAAAATTCTGCCTGGGTCGGTTTGGTTCGGTTCATTTCGGTCTGATCAGAATCGATTTGGTTCTCTTTGAATCGAACCGAATATTCCACTTTTATTCTCTACCTTTTTTTTTTAATTACTTTTACTTTGGTCCAGGCCGAACCACACGGCTTGGGGGCAAATCGAACCAAGGCCTGGACCCAACGGTTCAACCACCGGTTTATCCGGTTCAGATATTCGGGTTAACAGGTCAAAAATTCAGGTTAACTGGTCAAATATGCGGGTCAATGTTTCAGGTCTTTGGGTCGGGTAATTTGGGTCTGATTCTGGGTTACCGGTTCAACCCATGTGGGTTCCTCGGATCGATCCACTTGGCTGCCTCTGGGCTGGGCTGGGCCAGGATGGCTGGGCTTAGCCTGCCCCCAGCCCTGCCCCGGCTGCCTTCGGCTGGGCTAGGGTTCCCGATTCTAGCTGAGTCAAATCGGCGCCGCCAGTTTTTTTTTTTTTTTTTGAGGCGACTCGGTTTGAGTCACGGGCCAACCCGTTAGGGTTCCCGAGTTGACCCGGCGATGACCGGGTCAACGCCATCGTAATACAGTTTTTTTTTTTTTAAATAAAATCTCCCACCCGTGAGTGACTCGCGGATACCGTCGGTGAGTGTCGGCGCGTCAGAGTTCCGGCATCAGCGATTTTTATATCGCCGGCTCCGTCTCGTTGAGGGCTTTCCAATGGTATGTTGCTTGACCTATTTTTTCGGTCGAAAAAATTTTCATCGATGGAAAACTCTGACAGATCTGATCGAAATTCGATCCAAAACTTGAAAAAAATTTCTCTTTTAATTTGACCATTCATTATTAGTCTTTATAATCGATTTCCATCGATTCTAGGTCTGTATGGTTGACTCTGATACCAACTGTTAGAAAATTATGAGTTTAGGATTTCAATGAAACACATTCCAATCCCATACAGTTACCCTAGAACACAATAGAGAAGCCATAAACTATGAATCATAAAGACATACCTGTTTGTGTAGAGATTAATTCCATACGCTCATTGACACTCCAAGCTTTAATCAAAATCCCTTGGCTACAGTCTTCTACAGCCTCCAGAGGATATCCTGACGTCTCTTGCTAATGGGTGCAGAGAACTGATTAACTGTGGCTGTGGGGATTCTAACCCTGTATTTATAGAATACAAATGTAACCCTAAAACCCTTCCCACAATAGAATTAGGGTTACCAAACCTATCTCATACCATGTGACGAACCAAACCAAACCGGTTATACCGTGTCAATCAGATTCCCAATGAATTAACTAGTTTAGGTAATTAATTAAGCCCACATAAATCTAACAATTTCTCCTTACGGAAGTTCGTCTTATGATTCTAGGGTGTTCAGATGGGTTGTGGATTTGGGTCGCCAAGGTCTTCGACTCTTCGTCTGGGGTTATATAGTTTGCCTACGACTCCGACTCAGGCACCGATTCACCGTGGGACGAGTTATCTTGATATATGGGAGAGGGGTTGCGGTGTTGAGGAAGAGCCACTAATGGAGAGGGTGGAATCTGGTAGGAATGTATGAGCTAAGCTATTTGAGAAGCTGAGTAAGGAGAACTCACTGCAGCGTGTTGACTCGCCCTCTCCACCGCCAGATGTTAATTGGGTTTCAGAGCTGGTGAAGTGAAGTGAATAATGCGGGGTGTGGAAATTCTTTCCCTTTTTTGTTGATCTATTTTGGGTTTGATCTGTTGCCCTGATTTTTTTTATTGTGAATATCTAAAAATAGACGAAGAATTGATGTACTTTTAGAGATTAATGTATGTGAATAGATGATGCTGGTTAATAGAAAAAAGGCCTCTTAGTGGGGTTTTCTTGGAAGAAGAAGGAGAAGGAACAAAGTTGGAATGTCAAGTTGTATAGACGAAGCAGGATTTCCTATAGGGCTAGCGGAGATCAGCTAAAAATGTTGGGTCTTTACTTTTAAATGTTTATTTTACTTTTCTACATTTTTGGAGTTCTTATTTAGAAGGAGTTAATGTAAAATGTTTTCTTCCAGTTTCTTTGTTGTTTTCTTTTAAATCTTCTTCCCTGATGCCCCTCGTTCCTTCCTTTCATCTACTTGTTGTTTGTGGATGGAGTTGCAGTTTCAAAGCATCTTACTCCTGTGTGATCTTTGATGTATGTAGAGTTGCAGAACGATCTTCCTTGCAAACTGCAGTGTGTACTGCAACTAGCTAGTATTTTTTGTAGTTCTTTCTGGTTTTGGATAGATGCATCGCCACGTGTTTGCATCAACCATCAGCGGCCGAGTCTCCTGCTAATATCCACACAGGAGACGATTTTAATGAGAGGTCATCCTCTCCCACGGCAGGAAACTCCTGCGGCTGATCCAAGGGCTGGGGATCAGTCGACTCACCTACCAATACATGGGGAGGTGAGCCTATTGAAATCGAGCCCTTGGCAGGCGGCAGGTTGGCGGGAGAGGATTTCTACACGATTTCAATCCGTTCGGAAGAGCCAAAAACAATCAAAAAATGTTTGACAAATTTGATCAGTTTTCGTTCTCAAAAAACAAATCGAATGAAAATTTGGTCTCTAAACAGAAATTTCTGTACATGTTTTACCATGTTCTTACGTTCTGGAATGGTTTTCGAAAGACCAAAAAATGTAAAGTGTGCCCGATAAAATGAAAAGAAGAGCTCTTCATCAGATAAGCCCTTTGTTAGAAGAGTGTCTGCGTGCACCTTCTTCTTCAATCCTCTCTGCAAATCGTCCTCTTCGACTTGTTGCTGCAAGCTTCTCTGGAGGTATTATCCCTCTCTCTCTCTCTCATTCGATTTCCACTAGGGCTTACAAACTCGATCTTACTATTTCTGCAAGCTTTTACGGTTTCAGATTTACAAAATCTCTTTTGTGGTTTAGGGCTTCGTCTTACCTATGACTGCTGAGTGCTCCATCATCGTTGCATTCTGTGTTTGGTTCCTCCGCCATCTCGTCTTTCCTGTGATCGACTTTTTCAAATTTTTTGCAGGTATTTGTATGAACTTTAAACCCTAGAATATTATGTATATGACCTAGCATATGATTGATTTGGGTATTATTTGGGTTTGTGTTTGGTTATTTTTTTTTCCTTTATTACAATATTGATATTGTAACAACGGTAATATCTACGCTCTTTTTTTCCTTCATGCTTGTTCACTGAATTTAAAAACTATGGCCAAGTTATGTCTTGAATTTTGAGTTCTTTCAACTGTAGTCATGATTTTGTAACTACGGTAATAAGGAATGGCCTAAAGAAGAAATTCTGGCATGATGTCAATATTTTCCAAAATAGACAGATTACATGCTGGAGTTTGTTGTTCGACCCTTGAAATTTTGTGGTTAGTTTTGAAGTGCTAGCTGATTGGGGCTTGGGTCCCTTGTAACCATGTAATCTCTGCAACCACATTTGGGCCATTGAGAGCACATCTACATGTGCAGTTGATGCAATTCAACGGCTAGATGGGGCTGCATGGCTGCAGATAAGGGTGCAACATTGGCACCGAAACCATTTACCAAAACCGCACCGGCCCGTTTAGACCGAAACCGTGAAACCGTTTAATAAATGGGTTCGGTTCTGGTTTTGAAAATGACACCGGTTATTTATTCGGGTCGGTTTGGTTTGAGACCGTGTACACTAGCGGTCCACACCGATTAACCACCGAATAAAACCAAATGAATTGGACCATTTATTTTCCTAAACTAAACCGATAAACCCTAATCCCATTGCCTTATTTACTATACAATCTACCTATTATTTCCCTAATCTTTCAAAACCTAATTAACCGAAACTTCTAAACAGAATAACACTGATCCCATTACCTTATTTACCTATACAATCTGTCTATTATTTCTCTAACCTTCCAAAACCTAATTAACTTAGACTGTTAAACATAATAACATTTAACATAGCTATTACCGACAAGCACATTATCACACACGGAGGAGAATAGAGACTTCCAGTAATGTCTCTATTTCATGATTGAAGTTTCAGACCGTTTATTTTCTTCTACCAACAGTATATTGTGAATATTCTACTGTTATTGTTTTATTGGAAAATCGATTACCTGTGTAGTTATTTGTTTTATTGGAAAAATTAGTTAGATGCATTTTGTGGTCAATAATATCTTCATCAACATGGGGAGTGTAGGATTTCTAGATGATGTATATATATATTTTTTTATTTTGAAAAACCGATTAACAAAGGATGCATTAAACCATATATAAACTGCAATCAAAATCGATTAATGAAAAATTGTTAAAAAACCAGTAAACCAAAACCGATTACTAATCGGTTCTGATTTAAATTTTGAGACCGGTTAGCTAATTGGTTCAGTTCTGGTTTTACCCTCCTACACACTGCAGCGCACTAGACCAGGCCGTTTAACCGATTAAAAACCGTTTAACACCCTTAACTGCAAAGCATCCAAGCCCAACTGATTGTGGGATTTGCAAGTTTAAAAGTCTATAAACCCCACAATCCATGGTGTTTTATCTGGATGGAAACTTTTCTGATTTATTTAATTAACATTGTTGTAACACCATGGGCTATGGGAATCACCAGGTTCCATTATTGTGAGCAACATCCCAACTTCAGGTATCCCGATAAAGGTATACAGCACAAGCTGTGTTAATTTTGCTTTTTCTTGAGTGAACCAAGTGTTAAAAATTAAATATAACTGACTACAGTTTTAACAATCAAATGCTAAGATTTTCTTGTTAGAATTTTTAATGCAAGTTAGGGTTATTCCCATGGGATTTCCCATGAACCCTAACGAATCCACCACACAGATAACTAGAATATAATGGGCATTAAAAGAGATGATAAAACACATACCATTTGCTGTAGATTGATTTCTGACTGTTTCCTGTAGCTTGAATGCCTTGATTAAAGTCTTTTATAGCCTCCTTGGGATCCCTTTTTCCTCTGTGCGTATGGGAGCAACAGAGAGATAAAACTAATGGCTGCGGGGACCCTAACCATAGTATTTATAATAATATCCCTAACCCAAAACCATTCCCACAGTAGACCGGATTGGTAGTCTCTAACCAGTGACGAACCAGACCTGAACCGGTCAAACCAGTAATTGAACTCCCACTTAACAACTGGTTAGGTAATTGATCAAGCCCATATAATAGGAATCTAACAATCTCCCACTTGGGCTAGATTAATTATAAAACCACCATCGAAAAGTGTGGCCATGAAATTCTATTACATAATAAACCGTCATCAAACTTTGATCCACTTATCAAGCCTACCAATGTCGAGCAAGAGCGAAAAATACTCCAACATATATGGTGTACTACCTTCTGTCAGCTATATACAAGAGTCTACTTAATGATATGAATCGCCTAGAGACATGCATACATGAAAATATTATTTCATGTGGGTCCAGATCGAATAACCTTAAATCTAATTGCCTTGATAAAACCTCAGAAGCAATAAACCTTGATATTGACCGTAGCAAACCGCCACATACCCTTTTGGTCAATATCGTACTTTGGCACACCGTCGTGAACTATGGCTAAATACCGCCCCATTCATTTGGCTTAATACCACCTTGTTCATTTGGCTAAATACCACCTCATTCATTTGGCTAAATACCGCCCTTGTCAATGACATGTCAATGAATATGCAACATAGCAATAAATGAATGCTGAAATAAAAATAACCATGGTAATAAATATCTGTGCCAAAATCATAGGCAATGTAAATAAACATAATGAAATAAATCATTATCAATGTGAGAAAAGTTTCCCACTAACCAAGCACATTTAATGAATTAACCATTTCTATATTAAACATACCATCCCTTGAAGACTCCCATTGACAAAACCTTCGTCAGAGAATCTATAATCAAGATGTTTAACGAATGTGCGCTACAATGATATAATTTCTTTGATCTTTTTCTCTCACCTAAAGAGATTTGAAATTCGATCTCTATTATGCTTTGAATTACTAGATTTCACATTATTCTTTGAGAACAACACAGTTGAACCGCTGTCACAACACATCTCAATAGGCCTAGTAAAACTTACAACCTTCCAGGTCTGAAAGATAACTCTTCAACCAGATATGCTACTTATTAGTGTCACATATAATTATAAAATCTACCTTATCAAGAGGGTGATGCATGGATAAATTTTTTTACATTTTTTCCCAAAGAGTATATCTACCATCATAACAAAAAAATTGAGATGAGATTTATGTCACCAATGCAATCACCAAAACACTACATCACAATAGCCAAGAGTGTCACTACTGCCACAAATGAGTAGATAATCATTGGTCCTCTTCAAGTACCGCATGACCTTTCTATTCTCGTTGTTCAGTGAGCTATACCAGCATTCAACTAAAAAAGTCTTAAAACACTCTAAACAAAAGGCTATGTGAGAATAAATATAATCTTGAGCATACACCAAGCTTTGTACTTCACATGCTCTCTCTGAACATCATTTCTTGAACATAACTCTGTCAATTTGTCTCATTTACTGATTTAAGCATCTGCAACTTAACTGTTATTCTTGTACATTCAATCATTCGAGAACATGAATAACGTATACCCTTTGAGACAAACCCAGAGTTTCATTTTTCCTGTCACAAGGAAACTCAATGTCAAGTACAAAGGTACTTACTCACACATTCTTCATATCGAATTTATCAGACATTGAAACTATGATTTCAATAGGTAAACCATGTCATTGCTAGTCAGTGATTAACCATCAACATATATGACTAGGAAATGAATCCACTCCCACTGACCTCTATATATACATAATGATCAATGATAATCTCAACAAAGTTTTAAGAAGATACAACTCTGTCAAACTTTAGGTAAAACTTCAGGTAAAACTACCTGGATGCTTGCTTAATCTACATATTGACATTATAAGCCTACAAAATAGATTTTCTTTCTCTTTTACCTCAAAACCTTCTGGGTAAAGCCTATAAATAACTTCTTCCAGATTTTCTTTGATCAAAACGATCTTTACATCTATCTGATGCAACTCCAAAATAAAATGCACAACTAAGACCTTAAAGATTTGAAGTCTATACTTTTCATTCTCTTTGTGTGATTCCACTTCGCTACAAGTTTTACTTTGTAGCATTTCATTCTCCCACTGGAATCACACATTTTCTAATATATCCATTTGAGCCTATGAGTACACCACTCATGACAAGAGCATAAAATCCCAAATCTCATTGATGTTCATAAATAACAATACATTATTTATGACTGATAATCACTCAAAAGTAATTTCATTATTGACAACTTGCTCAAAACTATTGGGATCTTCATCTTATCCAATGTCAAAACATTTATTTTGAGGTATAACATGTGATGAAATCACAGATCTACATGGTCTATTATATCTCCTCATTGCCTTATCTAGCTCTGGTATTTTGGCTATGCATCAACCTGAATGAAGATAATTTTAACAATTATCTCATTACACTTTGATAATATTTTTGATACCTCAAGTAATTATTCCACAACAATTTTCATGTGATCTCATTAAACTTATGTTTCTTGGATGTGACTGCTAACCAACATTATCAATGAATCTTGCTGAATCCTTCAGACATGAGTGGATATCCCAAAAAATGATAACTCAATGTCCTAAAATAATCATTCTCTCACGAGTGTTATGAAAATATGTTACTTTTACAGTTCCAATCAAGAAGACAACTTGGACTGAAATCAACATACATGGCACCCTATTAATACTATAGGCTGCAGAATTGATCACTCCAAAGTAGCTAATATATTCTCGAGTTCTCTTGATCATATCTATTTGTTACTCTTTTGTTGTTGAATCTCATCCACATGATGCTAAGCCATAAGCTTTAGCACTTGTAAACATTTGGCTAAAATCATTGGGAGTATATCAATATCACCTGATCAACCTTAACAATTTATATTCGCCTTCAGATCCAACAGTCTTAATCCTTTAATAAAAGATTTTCCTTTCTTTTCAAAATATTGAAAAAAACATCCAATGAATTGATTATCACAAGAATTCTTAGATAAAATCTTGATGTCCACAAGATCCAACAATTCCCTGCTGCAAATACCTTTTAATATTTCTTAATCTTATCATCTTTCCCTTAAATAATCCTTACAAGTACGCAAGTCATTAACTTTAGGTGTTTCCAGAATTCTATTCTTTACAACCTTTTTATAGTCTTTCCTTAGATAAGAGTCCTAAATGTCTATGCTAAGGATGGAATTAAGATATACTGTCTAACTTCTATAGCTAAGTAAACTACAAAAAGCAAGTAAGGGTTTTTGCTACTCATAGGTTTGGATTACTTCTACTACTTAAGTCTCCAATCTCCATTACCTTCTCACTTGAAAGTTCATGATCCTACTTTTCATCCAGTTATAACCTTTTTCACATGTTTCTTCTGAGTTCTTGTAGTTCCATAAAATCATTTTTCTTGTCAAAAGTTTCTTACTTTTCCTTGAAAAAATATTTTTCTTTCTGTAAGACCCTACCTTTCACTTACTGCATTTGTCAGAGTATGACTCACACGTCATGACATTGACATTCATTCCTTTATCTTTTCTTTGAACTTTCTTCCTTAGTGTAATGGAAATCAACTCGTCTTCTGTCTACTCGGTTTATGGGTCACCAGGATCTAACTTTGCAGTTTAGGTGAGGAAGTGAAAGTCAAGTGAATCATCTATAATATTCCAATGAGTTACCTACAGAGATTCACATATCTTAGAGCTTATTAGTGATGGCTAATAGCTCTAACCTGTGTTTCCTCACACACCATTATCATTTTATACCATCAAAACTGGTACAAACAACCTTGAGAATACAATATCTCTCCACCTCATTTTAAAGACTAAAATTTCTTTAGATTTCACTCTGAACATCTATTTCCAATGTTCCTTATTTGAATTTTCTTTTACCTGATCTTAGGGATTGAATATTCCTAAAGACCATAATACAATCTTTGTTGAATATATCTAGGTTAAACACTCCTAGACTAGCTTTCAATTTTTCATGCCAACTCATAGAACTGGCCCGTCATAATGGGCATCATGAGGTGTTTGATCATTATATGTTCTCTAATATGTGTGATATAATGCAAACATACACACAAAATAAGTTAAACTTACAATAATTAAACATATGCAAGTCCATTTCCTTTGAAGAGTCAATCGAAACTACACCCTTATCCTTTGGGACAAGAGCGCATTGGTCCTCTTACTATCCTTGTAGAGTCAACGGAAACTACACCCTTATCCTTTGGGACAAGAGCGCACTGGTTCTCTTACTATCTGTGTAGAGTCAATCGAAACTATACCCTTATCGTTTGGGATAATAGCGCACTGGTCCTCTTACTATCTGTGTAGAACCTGCGAAGGGATAATGAGTCTCGAAATTCCACCACCTTTAGGTGTATGAAACTCCTAAAGTCAAGATCATTCATCCATGTGCATGAGTATACATGATCTTTGACACCGCCACCTTTGGATGGGCATTGCAGCTCTTTGCTGCTTCCACAAAAGTAAAAATTTTTATAATGTCACCTTTGAGTGAGCACTATCTTTCTTTGTTGTGTCTATAAATGCATAAGTACTGGATTTGAGCATATCATGATAGAACTGAGCTTGCCACTTTGGTGGTCCCACCCAATCCTTACACAACATGTTCAAATCATAATTTGAATAAACTGGGACAATGCCACCCTTGGGTGAACACTGTCATTCTTTAAAGCATTTACAAATACAGTCGCTTGAATTTGAACACATCATGACAAAACAAGGTATACCACTTTGGTGGGATCCACCAAGTTCCACTATGATATAAATAAATCCCAAATTGCAGCTCTAGTGGGATATATATAACCATGAATGTTTTTCAAAAACAACTTTATAAGTCTAAACATTCAAATAAACATGCACTTTAGCTCAATAATCATTATGATACAAGAATATTAAGAAAAACCAGCAGAAACACTGCAAATCGAGCTCTAAAAGAGCATTAACTTGGAAAAATATTATTTCCAATGTATCAAAATGTAACAATATATATTTCAGATTGAAGAGCATTGAAAATAAATTCCAACGGAATAAATCGTAGGTCAATCCGACCTTCCTAGCTCCCACAAATCCAGTTTAAAGTCGGATTGTGAACATAATCAAAAAGCTGAAAGGCAAACATGCCTTAGAAGTCTGGACCGGGACGAACCGCGGTCTGAACCAAATCGAACTGGCATGGCTAGACCAAATTCAAACCCGGTTCACCATATCGGGTTAACGAGTTAAAAGTTTGGGTTTTCGGGTCTACCAAATTCGGGTCGGTCTGTTTGGGTTTTCGGGTCGATTAAATTCGGGTCATCGGGTCGGCCTGTCCGGGTTTTCGGATTGACCCATTCTATTTTTTGGGTCGACCTGGACTGGCTGGTCAGCTCTGGGCTGGGTCTGACTGGCCGGGCTGGCTTGGCCTGGGCTAGGTTTGCCCGGTCTGGACTGGACCTGGACAGGTCTAGGCCTGGGTTGGCCTAGCCCTGTCAGAGCCGGTCTGGACCTAGCGTGCCTGGGTTAGGTGGACTCGGCCCGAGTCAACCAGCAAACCGGTTAGGGTTTACGATTCGGCGCCGATTCGACCCGGCGATGACTTTGCGCCATCAGAACAATTTTTTTTTTAAGTTTTGAACCGCCGGCGCGTGGATCTCACGTGCTTTTTCAGGCAGTGCGTGGGGGCTCGTCCGGCCACTCCCGGCGACCAACTTTGTGTCGGTCGACTCATTTTTCGGAGTACTACAACCTGGTATTGTTTATTTCGAATTTCACCAGTTTGAAAAAATTTCGAAGGGTTTTAAACTTTGTGGGAAAAAATTATGGAGAAAAATTTCTCTCTTTTTCAAATCAATCATTCCTACCATCTTAACTGTCCCGTAATTATGATCCTAGCTTTGTGTGAGTGGCTCTGATACCAATTGTTAGAATTTTTAATGCAAGTTAGGGTTATTCCCATGGGATTTCCCATGAACCCTAACAAATCCACCACACAGATAACTAGAATACAATGGGCATTAAAAGAGATGATAGAACACATACCATTTGCTGTAGATTGATTTCTGACCGTTTCCTGTAGCTTGAATGCCTTGATTAGAGTCTTCTACAGCCTCCTTGGGATCCCTTTTTCCTCTGTGCGTATGGGAGTAACAGAGAGATAAAACTAATGACTGCGAGGACCCTAACCATAGTATTTATAATAATATCCCTAACTCAGAACCATTCCCACAATGGACCGAATTGATAGTCTCTAACCAGTGACGAACCAGACCTGAACCGGTCAAACCAGTAATTGAACTTCCACTTAACAACTGGTTAGGTAATTGATCAAGCCCACACAATAGGAATCTAACATTTCTCTGAGGAAAGTTCTGTTTCTATTTTATGTTCTGACTGAAAAGAAAATAAAACTTACATGATTAGATGGAGAGAAGACCAGAATACGCATATATTAGTAGGAAAGGAAAAATAATAAAAGAGAATGTGATTCATTGTGATATAATTGTGGCTTTCTAGTAATTAGGTTGATATAGTTGTGGCCTTTTTAATGCGCATATAAGAGAGAGCTAGTGCTATGCATGTTGTAGTTGCACTCATATTAGAAATTGAGGAGGCATCTATTTTAAATTGGAGTTTGTTTATTGAGCCAATAATTTTCTCCTGTTCTTAGTGTTATTTGAACTGAGAACCCAATTCCAAAACTGTCAATCAACATAGTGTTCTTCTTTGAGGGTGGAGTTATATTTTCTGGTACCTCTTGCATTTTTCAAGTGTTCATTTTAGGGTGACTCACATCCGGCTGTCTCCTTGTTATCTAGAAAAGGTTGAATTTGTATGGACATTTGTGTAGCTAAGGCTTGATCCTTCTGTCTAGGCTAGGATGTGTCTATGTTTGTATTCCATGAAACTCATTGTCACCTCCTTTCCGTCTTTATTATAGTGATCTAGTAACTATTTTATGGTGTACATGTATCTAGTGGTACATGTTGACATACAAAAGTTATTTAGAACCAGGTGATCGAATGGTATCAAATGTGATGGAGCTTCTCTTTTCCAAGTATCTATTCATAAGACTTAAATGTGATGTAGCCGTTTAGGGTCTGTAGTCCCATGATTCAATTAATATATTTGTTGCTTCTCTTTTCCAAGGGTCTATTTCTCCTTTATACATCTATAAATTACAGTCATAACCCACCATAGAATTACATTTCAGATTTTAAGGAAAATGCCAGCATTTCAAATTTTAAGGAAAATGCCAGCATAGCCATTGGCAGTGCAAAACGATATAGTTCTTAGTTGTTGTGGTTTGCATAACTTCATTAAATTTGAGCAATACGTGAATATTGAGTTTGCAAAATTAATGGATGAGGAAGAGACTGTGATAAATGAGTTAGACCCAGAAGATGATGATGAAGTCATTGAACAACCTAACGCAGTTCCTGAAACTCAGCGATAGAGCAACACAGATGGCTAATAAAAGAAAAGCAATTGAAAATCAACTAACTAGATTTCATGGAATGCCAGAAATTGTGTAACTTAACTTTTTTCTCCTAAGAGTGTATGCCTGAAAAACCTGACAAAGTTGATGAGAATATTTGTGTAACTATACTAAAGTTTTGATAATGATTTGAAATATATGACTAGCCTCTCCTATGTTTTTAGTATATATGTTTTTTATATAATATTTAATATTCATTTGTCAAATATTTATTGTAGATCAATATGAAGGAATTCCACATGGAAGCCCCTGTAATGTTATTGTGAATAGAGACAAATGGTAGTTCGCATGATCCGAATTGAAAAAAACAACAGCTGGTTTTTCTACACGTGTCTAGTGGAAGATGTTCACCCACAAAAATTCATTTGAGTTAATGAGTACGAGGTTTAATTTGATCATGGGCCCAAACCCTACTCTCTTCAGAATTTTTTTCTTTTTGCATTTTTATATTTTTTCTGTTTTAATGATTTTTTCCTTTTTTTTTAAATTTTTCATAATAACCTAGAATGATATGGAAATTCTAACGTGGTCAAAAATGACAAAAATACCCTTGATAAGAAATGGGCCCAAATGGTGGTCTTACACAACACTGTGATTGAAATCTCAACCCTAACACATACCCACATTCTACAGAGATGAGAACTTAGACTTACCGTTGATTCTTCACCAGTGGGGTTAAAAATCGACGGCAATTCCTCTCTACAGAGCTTTCCTCCTCTTGAAGTTTTTTCTTCTCCAAGCCTTCCTCTTCTCCACTCTTTCTCTCAATTCTAGGGTTTAGGAATGATCAAAAGAGTGGGAATAAGTGGAGAAACGTTACTTATATAGAAAAATAAATTTTCTTTGGAAGTGGGATTCCAATTAAGAAGGAATCCTACTCAAACTTGGAAACTTTCCTAAACTCGGAGTCAGTTTCTAGGCTTGATCGGACGACTTTCTGGTCGCCCAATCCGTAGACTAGAAAATGTCTGACCCAACAACCTACGAGAGATCAGTTTTCATACCTGGCTTTGTGGTTCCTTCATTCGGTTGGTTTGCTTGAGCCAGTTATGATGGGAAGACCTAACACGATACTATTAAATCGAATTAGTGAAGTGAGGGTCTTACATTGCCCCTGGTAGAAGACCGGCTTGTTTTGCCCAACCTTGAAAGACCTGTTGCAGTCGTCTTCGCTGGCCTCTTCCAGCTGTGCAACATACTGACGTCTTCTACATTTAGGTTGATCTTCCCTACTGCAAAATCAGAGAAAACAGAAGGTCAGTCAATAGAATAGTTTACGACAAGTCAATACATTATGTACAGGACGTCACAACGTCACATCATATGCACTACATCTATTTTACCTAGGTCTACAGACCTATCTTCGATGTCGATGGGTGCCTCATCGTCATATACATTGTCCCCCGTCCCCAAGTCGCCAGGACATTGTAGAAAAGGGGATGTAAGGGAGCTATCGTCATTGGGTACTCCCGACTTGGCCAAGTTGTAACTCTCCTTATTGTACGAGCTCAATGGTGGCCTCGCGTTCACCAATGTAACCTCAGGGAAGCCCCACATGTTTACCAAGGGCTCCATTTCCCGTCCTTGCGGCCAATGAAGAAGAAATTCTTCTGCTAGGCCGGAATTTTGATCCTTTTTTCCCCCAAGACGCAGTGGGCACCAGGCCTCTTATTGAAAAAGTACCACCCCGTCTTCTTATCGCTCTTGGGGTCGTACTGGTTGAGGAGGAACATACACCTAAATAACTCTACTATAGCCGACCTGTGAAGCTTAAAGAAGAAGACTACGAACGCAATGATCATTGACCAAGAGTTTGTAGAGAGCTGCGCTGGGACTACGAACGCAATGATCAATGACTGTAACTTCAAGGATAACTGGTCTCGCCAGCAAGGTTGGGGCAACGGACAGACGGACAGCTCTCGGGCACTTACGAAGCCAAAAGCTTGGTATTCCTCTTCTGACCAACCGAAAATGGGTGTAGCATGGTCAAAATAGGCAGTCCGGGGGCGGTCAAACATATGAGACATAGTAAAAAGA
Organism: Protea cynaroides; assembly: GCA_028583415.1. Classification (NCBI taxonomy): domain Eukaryota; kingdom Viridiplantae; phylum Streptophyta; class Magnoliopsida; order Proteales; family Proteaceae; genus Protea; species Protea cynaroides. The sequence goes on along the minus strand of JAMYWD010000324.1, from coordinate 76,188 downwards.
TGAAAAAAAGAACTAAAAGGAACGGGGAACTTACTGGTTTAGAGTTTCAGACTCAGGAATGACTAAGTTTCCTTTGCTTCAGATGCTCAGAGTGTATGGGGAGTAAAAGTGACCGAATGATACTCCAAGGTGCTTTTATAGTCTTCTTGAATGGAAAAATCCCGGATCTGAAACCATTGGAGTCCGAACGCCATCATTGCAGAAGCTGTTGAATCACTTTCCATCGTCGCCTTCACCAGGGAAGATGAAACATTTCTACCCACCGAACGACGAATGCCCCCAACGCATTTAATGCATGTTTTAAAAGGGGAGGACAGTGTTGTAGGCTTATGTCATTGCCATACGAAGGTGTATGTCGTGGCGTGAATGGGCGGTTATACTAACATGTGACAATCCCCCAAGGGCCAACACATCAAATCTGTATGAAGTCCAACCATCGTGAGATCGTGTTGGGGGGGATATTTGAAAAGATCTTCTGAGTTCCGCAAAAAATGACCGTTATGACTCTTCAATGCCTTTCTCAGTCCCATGAATATCGGCTCCAACTCAGTCCTTTATAGCCTCAGGGTTCTTTTCCATGTTTTAGATCGAAAAAAGGGCATAACTAATGACTTGTAGGTTAGGCGTTCGACTGACTTGTACCTTGTGGTTAGAGATAGATATGACGCCAACTTGAATTCCATTACAGAATGGATATATGGCCTGTTGCAAGTCGGGGGATGTTACTACTACAGTTAGGATAGGGTTCCGACTTGTGGAATACGACTTCAAAATTGATTACAACGTAGCATGACGAGCTAGGACGAAATAAGCCTAGGTACTTGGATTGCTCCTTCGAACTCACCGAGTCCACAGAAGCAAGAGGCAACTGTTGATACCATATTTCGTCTACCACTCAAACGTCGACACGTGTCCAGAAACGTATCACGATGGGAGGATGACACGCTTTCGTTCGGTGAGAGGAACACGTGCAAGCTGATACGTGTTAGGTCTCTAAGTATGCTCAAGACACCTGCAGTGATAGTCCCTATGTGCCACCACTCTAGAAGTCGGACTTGGGACAGTACTCCTATACGGAGTGGATATGTGCTAGCTAGTGGGAAAGTCGGCTTCTCTTGACTGTAGGATCTTCATCTTATGGTTGCAGGGCGTAAGAAGATTGGATTCACCGAGGGAATATGTCTCCTAATCCAACTCAATCACTTAACAATGCATCTGGTTCAAAGTATAGGTACTCATCATATATAAACACTCAACGGTTACAGGTATAATCACTTTGACACAACGATCTTTCACTGAGAGAACACTCAGGATTTCTCCACTCTAAGGAGCTTACATTCTTCCCATAAGCTTCGTACTGAGCTCTGTTACTAACTTGATCGTTGGAGTGGTCACCGGACTATCCTGTCCGACCTCCGATAACCCTTTCTTTCTTGCAAGAGATGGGAGACGTTAGCCAACCCAGTTTTAGAAACAACACATGCCACAACACACGTAACAAGAGGAAATCTTTTAGCCCAAAGAGCCCGGTAAAGTGGGATTGTACGTTTGTGGCATAACTGCCTACGATTACACTCACATTGGCCACACTTCTGTTTATGTTGCCTTTGATGTCGAATCTATATACTGATCTAATGGAATTGAGTTGAGTATCCGACCAATCTGATTTCAATTACTTGAACAATAATTGCAATTTGGTCCATAGTTGCCTTAAAGAGCTACTTCCTTCACGATATACTTTGCAAAAGCTCAAAGAATGAAAACACTAATGTCATGAATACTTTTTGGTATAAGAATACTATCACGAGTTAGAGTTAGACATTCGTCAACCACAATGTTTCTAATATGATTCCTGGATTCTTATTCAACCACTACAATCGATGGATTAAAAAATCTTTTCTTGACTGTGGAGGAAGAAAAATCATCTCCATTTTGTATACATACTTGTCTCCTTAAAATAGTCTGACAGGTTTGAATATTTTCAAAATATTCTCATGCGCTTTCCTTTCTCTTTCCTCATACTTATCCTTTATGTGGATCCTAACCTAAAATTTAATTTGGGAAGGCAAAGTGGTCGAATCTTCACCGAGAAACAATTCTTAAGGTGTCAACAATGAAATCGTGAGTTGTAGAGTGATGTTTATTAGAAACACATACTTGCTTTTCATGCCAAGATAAATACGAATTAAACCGTCCAATACCATCCAGTCAGGAGTCCAGATGTTGCCGAGTGAGATCAATCGTTCCCAAACAATGTGACGTCAAGGTAGAATACCTTCACCATAGATAGGTTAAACGAATAGTAGAATCATTCTGTAGTACCACTGGAAGATCGATAAGGTGAGAATCCTATTGACAAACAGTCACATTGATAGAGTCATGCCAAAATAGTGTGAGTCCTTGTAAACCAACGGAATCAACTGTGAATAAATTTGTATATGGCAGTCGATGTCCAAGCTTATTCAGCTTGGGTCGCTAACCTTTCGTGTTCATCGGGAAAGTTATATTGGGGTCCTTTCAAGCGGTAGAGTTGAGTAAACGATCAAATTATTAAGGGTTTTTCAATCCCTTGAAAATTCCATCTTAAGAGTTTCATTGTAACCCGCAATGCTGAACTTCCCTAGCCCATCGGATTCTTGGATAACTAATTAATTAAATTAACATAGGTGCTGTATAGTGTCCAATGGAGGAGCCAGCACTGAGCGGGTGATGTAATGTGATGGATGGCTGTAGTAAGGTTTGGTGAGAAGTGGGGACTATGGAAATGTTAATTGGGGTACTTAAGGAGGGCTTTATTTAATCGAGATATTGAAGGTTGGTAAGATGGAAGGGTAAGGGTAGCAATTCTGTGGATATTGAAGGTTCAAATTGTTGATCGAAGGTTCAATTACTAATTACAGGTTGACACTGAGAGTGGAGGTGAATCAGTGTCTTCAAAATTCTTTCTAAATAATTACTTGAAGACCAATACTGTCCTGAGCTGACACCTCACTCATTGTGCATAACCACACTATCACTGAACACTACTGCCAAACACATAGTCGTATGCACAACTACCTCACTACCACAGAGTGGCCAGGTCTACCATGTTGTGCATACCCATCCTGCAGGCCATTCCACGCACTCCACAAAATATAGAATATAAATAATGCACATAACATCTACAATACAGATATACATTGTTCACCACCACAGTGTGTGATGGTTAGTCCATAGAATAATTTCCTATGGGCTCCGCATATACTCAATACTCTACTTTTAGCTGTTCACACAGTAGGGAGTAGACTCAATTTACCTAGCATAAAACTAGGAGGGCACGAATATGCCAATAATTCAGGTATCAAGTACCAGTGTTTAGCACACGCTGCACATACCACGCTTAACCCGCACTCACGGGAAGCAAACAATGTAATTTTTGGGCTTATAGCAATGCCCTTACAATTTTAGCATAGACTATTAGGTATATTTATTTTCCACCTAAACTGGTAAGAGTACAAGAAATAATAAAGTAAAGCTCATATAAGGTTAGAAGGCTTACAACCCTTGTGAGTAAGTTCCTTATACTCTAGGAAGACTCTGAAGCAACTCTGGGAAGCCTGGTAATGCTCTCCACTCTTCAACATACCCTTCAATACTTCTAGCGGCTCACTGCAATCTCAATTTTCTTCCTTGGTGTTTTAACAAACACCTTGAGTGTATACCTCCTTCATTGATGGCTAGTACTCACACTACCTATCACACCCCAATTCCGGCTGAATAAGAAGTGTGAGTGAACCGTCACTGAACCAACGGTTCACACTAAGATCTTAATAAGACCGTGTCCACTCATACAAACCATTGCACATAACCATAATCAGAATATCATTAAATACAGCGAAAGTCTTAAATTAAATAAACTGAGTACTTCTATTGATAAATAAATTATCCAATTATTTAAAATACCAAAACATAAATAATTATCCTTACATCCCAATTATAAATCCAACTGAAAATAAATAAAATAAACAAATCAAATATCCTAGAGATACACGTAGAAAGGGCACTCGCATGAAGCGTCATGCTCGTCCTCCCCTGCTTGCACTTCCAAGGCAGCAACACCTCCATATATTGGAGCATCCATGTAGTCCTCCACTGTGTAACCTACATCAACATCTAAAAATAGTATGTACACAAGGGTGAGCTCACAACTTAGCTAAGTAAGAAAATCAGACAATGCAACACACATCATACATGAGTAACATTCATATTATGGTCTGATTTTAAGTTTGCAATGTGCTATAGAAAGAATTGACGGCTACCGCTGTAAGACCCGTATCGAACTGATCGATCTTACCACCTTGTATCAAGTCTTCCTATCATGGTCGGGCCAAGCGGATCAAGTGCGTGAAGAAACCACAAGACCAGGTATGAAATTGAACAAAAAATAAATCAATTATGAGTGTGTGGTTGCATACCTAAATAGGTGTGGTCGACCACACCTCAGATTAAAGCGACCACAGAAATTTGAGTCGTGTGGTCGCATGTTTCTGACTGTGTGGTCGACGGGTTCTGTGACCACACCTGCAACCACACGAACCCAGTCAGAAATCGTGATTAGGAAACCTTCCTAATCCGAAGGGGGTTCTTTCCTAATCTAAGTAGGGCTTTATATGGAGGGTTTTCCTCTATATATAGGACGTCCCTTAGCCTCTTTCATCCTTTAAGAACTCAAACTGAAAGTGAGAGAAATAAAAGAGGAGGAAGAGAAGGAGAATTGAAGAGGAAGACTAAGAGGATGAAAATTCAGAGAAAACTCTGAATCTTCAACAAGCTTAAGGTATAAAAATATTCCCCATGTCAATTGAATGCCTAGAATAGATCATGAAGGAGATAGGGATTTAAGTGAGACCCTAATCATCAATCCATGGACAAATTCCAAGAGATCCATGGAAGAAATATATTAAGTTGATGGATTGTGTAAAAATACTAGTTCTGAACCATAGAACTATCATAGGAATGACTATAATGATAAGCCAAGGAATCAAAGCATGAAGGAATGAAGTTGGGAGTGAAAAGTCGACCATCACATGTGTGGTCGCATGATATGCGACCACACGAGATACACATATTCGACCACATACCGTCGGAAAGTCCAGGAAGGGTGTAGTCACATGTGTGGTCGCATGATATGCGACCACACCTTGTGACCACATGCCCTCGGGAAGTTCCAAGAAGGGCGTGGTTCCATGTGTGGTCGCATGGTATGCGACCACACCTTGCGACCACACACCCTGTGGTCGCAGAAACTGAGACCACAGGTGCTGCCACACCTGCGACCACTCAGTTTCTGTTAGTCTGAATTGCTGGAAATAAATTCTAATTTAAAATCTATAAATTTATTAGGTTTTCAAATGGTCTAAAAGTGATTTACAAAGCTTGAACGAGGAACTATCATCGACCAAAGGTGAGGGAACAAGACCTAAATTAATTGGCTAATAATAAACTATTTTTATTTATTGAGTCCAATGCCATGAATGATTCTATGATTGTATGCTTGTAATGTTTTTTTTTTTATTTTTCCTACATTTTTCTTTTTTTTTGTATAATGCATATTTAATTCCGTTTATTAATAACATGATGATGATGATGCTAGGAATAGACATGTGAATGTTTGTGTGTGGTTAGTGTACTTATTGCGAGTGGAGCATTAGGGGGAGGACGTGACACTGTGGTTCATCCTGGTCACTAGACTCTAGCTCTATCTCTACTCAAGTCTTGTCCACTGACATCGTCGTATCGCTATTACCTTAGCAAAACTATTACGTCGTAGGGCATCAGGGGAGGTAGTATCGGACCGTGTAGTCTCTGACTCTGTCGAGGGGCCTTAGCTCTATCTCTATGGACGTATTGAGGGATGCTGGGGTGAGGCCTTAGATACACTGTTTGACATTAGGATTGGTTAGTTGTGAGCCCAATTTGCGAGCCCTCGCCAATAGGGGCTTACGTATTGGTATGGGTTGGGCATCAGGGGAAGTGTCATGCGATGTTTAATCCATCCAGACACTTTAGCTCTATCTCTATTCCATGATGGGTGCATGTGGGACGACAATGGTGTTTGATCCATTGGACGACTTTACACACTCGTGTATAGAGGTGCGGCGACCACCTATCCTTTCTATTACACATTGTAAACTTATAAACCAGACCAAAGATATGAATTGAATGCATGCATATGTTTGTTGCATTGTTTTATTTGCTCACTGAGCCATAATGTGTGCTCACCCTTTCAACGTTGAATATTTTTAGTTGATGATGCAGGTCCTACTGTAGAAGATTATATGAATGCACCAATGTACAAGCATGTTGCTGTGATGGACATGGAAGCTATGGTGGAGTCGCATGATTCGTCGTGCGAGTGCAACTCATGTGTTTTTTAGTAGATTTAGTTGTTAGATTATCAGAATATGTAATTGATTACTTTATTTTATTTATGTCTTTAGTCATTTGGAGATAATTGGATAATTAATTATGTTATAACTATTAGATACTCAGTTCATTAATATTAAAGACTTCCGCTATTGTTCATTTACTCTGATTATGGTTGTGGATGTATCTGGTTTAAACAAATGGACACGGCCTATTCGAGATCCTAGTTGAACCGTTGGATCATAGATGGTTCATCACACCATTCAGGTTGGTTCAGAATTGGGGAGTGACAACCGCACCTCTATACACGAGTGTGTGAATCCTCCCAATGGATCAAACACCACTGTCGTCCCACATGTACCCACCATGGAATAGAAATAGAGCTAAAGTGTCCAAATCGAACACCGCCAATACTTCCCCTGATGCCTTACCCATACCAATACGTAAGCCCCTATTGACGAGGGCTTGCAAACTGGGCTCGCAACTAACCAATCCTATATGTCATCACAGTAGGCCCTATCCCAACACAGCTCCCTATGACATAGAGATAGGGCTAGAGTCTAGTGGTCAGGCCGAAGACCACAGTGCCACTTCCTCCCCCTGATACCCTACCCGCACCAAGCATGCTAAGGCAGAAGCGATACAAAAAGGTGCTAGTGTGAGGAATGATCCCAAACCCCAGGCCCTTTCTACTCCACACACTAATAAAAATAATCACATGCCTAACAGTCATATCCTAGCATAGCGAGTATGAATGAACAATATAATAACTGAAAGTAAAGATGACATGCGAGTATGTACAAACACCATTCCATAAAATCATAATTATTAACAATGTTTTACTGTTATTAAGTTATTAAGGTTTAGGTCTGATTCCCTTACCTGATGCTTGATTGCTAGCTTGCTCCACGTCATAGAATCCAAACTCACTATCACAAGGTCCTACATGATGTTAGGGTTGAATTAGAATTAGTTTCTTAGGGTTTATGTTGGTCGGAAAACCAACTGGGTCAAAAACACTCCTCACAGTGCATACCGATCGCAGTACCGGTCGCAAGCACCAGTCCCGACACTATGGAGAAAGGTGCGACCGGAATGGTTGATCTGTCCCCCACAGAACAGTCTCCGAGAGGTACTGATCGCAGTACCGGTTGCATATGGTGCGACAGGTATGGTTGACCGGTATGCCTCCAGAAGACCATCAACTCGGCATTCGCCTTCCGTCGGTCACCCCCTATTGGTTCTAGGGTTTCTCCTATACATTCTAGGCTGGACCAACGAGTTAGAGTTGTTTCATGTTTCATTCAAGTCTTAGTTTTGATGATCCTTAACGTAGAATGCAAATCTGGGGTTCATCGACTGTATTAGGGTTTGACGGTAAATTTAAGGGTTTTAGATCAATACCTCGCCTTGCAAGGTATTGATCAATTCATGACTAATAATCTATAATGCTTAAATTAGAGGAAGGTTCAAGCACTTACCGTTGGTTCGCAAGTATGGTATTCTTCATCCAACAGCAAACGGCAGCTCCTTTCCCTCCTTCCTTAGCTCTTTCTCCTTCTTCGATCTCTTTCTCCTCTCTAGGGTTTGTGAGGCTCAATGAAAGAGTTCTAAGGAGGTTTAAGGGTCCTTAAATAGACTAGGATATTGTTTAGAAAGTTTTCTTACGTTAAGAAAGTCCTTAGGCTCGAGATTTGAAAAGTGGGACCAATAGAGATCTTTTTCCAGATCTAACCAGTTCTGCCTGCGTAGACATACCGATCGATCGGTACCATCGAACGGTACCACAGACCGGTATGAAAAATATCATAATTTTAGGTCCATTTTTGTACCTGGTTGTCATCCACTCGTCCCGTCAGGTCTGGTGATGATTAGAAGACCTGTTACGACATGAATTAAAGGTTTAGATCGGGTTAATGGAGTGCGGGTCTTACAACTTCCCCACCCTTAAAAGAAATCTCGTCTCTGAAATTTGCATGTAGGTTTCACATCCCCCACACTTAAAATAAATTTTGGCCTCGAAATTTATACGTACCTTGTTCGTCGAAAAGGTTAGGGTATTCCTTTCGCATCGCGTTCTCTTCCTCCCAAGTCATTTCTTCTACATCTTGGCTTTTGCAATGCACTTTGACGTAATGGATATCCTTGCTTCGGAGATGTTGTACCTTTCGGCTTGTGAGCATCACAGGTAGTACTTCAAATGTCAAGTCCTCTGTCAAGTCTAGTGGGTCTGCTGTGAAGATGTGCGATTGATCCCTGACATACTTCTTCAATAAAGAAACATGGAACACATTATGAATGCTTGACATGGATGGTGGTAGAGCCAGTTGATATGCCACATTACCATGTCTGGTCAAAATATCGTATGGTCCCACATACCTGGGGCATAGCTTTCCCTTTTTACCGAACCGTTTTAGACATCGCATAGGTGATATCTTCAAGAACACCTTATCACCCACTGCAAACTCTAGATCTCGATGTCGGTTATCTGCATAGTGCTTCTGTCAAACTTGAGCTGTCCTTACTCTTTTCTTAATTTGATTAATCGCTCGACAAGTTTCTTTTACGAACTCTGGTCCTACAATCCTTCTCTCTCCCACCTCATTCCATAACAGAGGTGTACGATATTTCTTCCCATAGAGTGCCTCATATGGAGCCATCTGGATCGTAGCCTGATAACTATTGTTATAAGTAAACTCGATAAACGATAGCTTCTCATCCCAAGCTCCTTTGAAATCTAGGGCACACGTTCGGAGCATATCTTCTAAGATTTGAATAGTTCTTTTTGACTGCCCGTCTGTCTGAGGATGAAAAACTGTACTAAACTTCAACTTGGTTCCCATGGCTTTCTGTAATCTTTCCCAGAACTTTGATGTAAAATAGGGATCTCTGTCAGATACTATACTCTCTGGGATGCCATGAAGTCTGACTATATTATCCACATATAGCTTGGCTAGCTTGTCCATGGTATACTAAGGTCTAACAGCGATGAAGCGAGCTGTCTTGGTAAGTCGATCGACTATAACCCATACTGCATCCACCGATCTTGGTGTCAAGGGTAGGCCAGTGACGAAATCCATTGTGATACAATCTCACTTCCATGCTGGCTCTGGTAGTGGTTGTAGCAAACCTACGGGTCTCTGTCTTTCTGCTTTCACTTGCTGGTAATTTAGACATTGGAATATGAATCGAGCTACATCCGCTTTCATACCCCTCCACCAATATAAACTTCTTAACTCATGGTACATCTTGGTGCTTCCTAGATGTACCGAATATGGGATGTAATGAGCTTCTGTCATAATTCTATCTCTGATATTTGAGTTCTCACTCTCAGGTATACATAATCGTCCACAATACCTGAGTACCTAGTCTGAATCCAAGGTAAAATTAGGGTTGCTTTTACCTTTCTCTAGATCTTCTTACACAGTCTTGAGGTGTGGATCCTGTAGGATTGCTACTTTGACCTCATCTATGAGATCCAATGAGATCTTCAAAGCTGCGAACATCAATGTAAACTTATGAATTAAGCCCTGTTCCACTGGATCTCCTGCAGTCTCTAATATACGCTCTTTATCATTCTCTATTGAGCCTGAGGCTGCAACACACAGTGCAGCGTTCGTACTAGGTTCTACCTCAGGTTTCAATGCCCACTTTCTGCTTAAGGCATCAGCCACAACGTTTGCCTTACCCGGATGGTACTGGATGTCACAATCATAATCTTTTAATAGCTCCAGCCATCTCCTCTGTCTCATATTCAGGTCCTTCTGAGTAAAAAGGTAAGTCAAACACTTGTGATCCAACTTAATCTGAAACTTTTCACCATAAAGGTAGTGCCTCCAAGTCTTGATTGCCTGAATGACCGCTGCTAATTCCAGATCATGCGTAGGATAGTTCTTTTCATGCTCTTCCAACTGTCTTGATGCGTAGGCAATCACATGTTCTCCTTGCATCAACACACATCAATGACCCAACCCTGAGGCATCTGTGTCACACCCCAATTCTGCACTATCTAGAATGGTGTGATGAACCATCAATAAACCAACGATTCAACCAGGATCTCGAATAGGTTGTCTCCATTTGCTTAAACATACACATCCACAATCAAAATCAGAGTAAATAAATATAGCGGAAGTCTTTATAGTAATGAACTGAGAGTCTAACTGTCACAGCCCAATTCTGTACCATTCAGAACGGTGTGATAAACCTCTAAATAACCAACGATTCAACCTGGATCTCTAATAGGCCATATCCATTAAAAATAAAATCATGCACATCCACAACCATAATCAGAATAAATACACAAAAGTGAAAGTCTTATAGTAAATGAACTGAGAACTCTAACTGTAATAATCATAATTAAAAAAATCAAGTTATTGTTGTATCAACTGAGATATAAATAAATAAAATATCAATTACATCCCTTTATAAATTCAAATAAAATTCTAATAGAATACGCATGAGTTGCACTCGCATGAGGGGACATGCGTATCCACTAAGTCTTCGGCTTCCATTGCAGCAATACGCGCATACGTCGGAGCACTCATATAATCTTCAACTGTAGTACCTGCATCATCAACTAAAAATATTCGACGTCGAGAGGGTGAGCACACATAATGGCTCAGTGAGCAAATAAAATAATGCAACAAACATATGCATGCATTCAATTCATATCTTTGGTCTGGTAATAAGTTTGCAATGTGCTATAGAAAGGATAGGTGGCCAAAGGTCACGTTTATTGACGCCGCACCTCTATACACGAGTGTGTGAAGCCGCCCAAAGATAACGTTTATTGTCGTTCCACATGCACCCACCATGGACAATGTACACGCAAATGTCACGTTTATTGTTGTACCCGTTGCCCATACCAACACGTAAGCCCCTCCTAGCGAGGGCTCGTAAACTGGGCTCGCAACTAACCAATCCTAATGCCAATCAGTGTATCCAAGGCCTCACCCCAACATCCCTCAATACGTCCATAGAGATAGGGCTAAGGCTCCCCGGCAGAGTCAGAGACTACACGGTCCGAGACCACCTCCCCTCATACCCTACAACGTAATAGTTCTGCTAAGGTAATGACGATACGACAATGTCAGTGGACAAGACTTGAGTTAAAGATAGAGCTAGAGTGCTGAGGCCCCGCCTATGACACCTCCCCCTGATACTCGCTCGCATCAAGCACACCAACCACACACATACATCCACATGCCTATTCCTATCATCATCATCATCATCATCATGTTATAAACACTAATTAAATATGCATGAACAGTAATAATAGAAATATTGGATGACATGTTGAATGCACATAACAAGCATACACACATAGAATCAACCATGGCATTCGACTCAAGAGTAAAATAGTTTATTATTAACCAATTAGTTTAGGTCTTGTTCCCTCACCTTTCCTTGATCGTAGGTCCTCTTTCAAGCTTTAAGAATCAACTAAATATCAATATTATATCACTAGAAGACCTAATCAAGTTGATAGAATTTAATTAGAATTAATTCTAATTTTAAAAAGCATACTGTTAACTGGGGGTCGAGGCCAGGGTCGGAGGTTCCATCGACGCTGGGTACTACCACCCAGATTCTAGACTTCCCGAATACTGGGGGTCGATTGTTAGGGTCTGGTAGGGTCGATTGGCCATCGACCCCCCGTGCGACCCCCTGTGGGTTTAGTCAATTTTTCATCCTACAATCCATTCCTTCGTGTTTGAGTCCTATGGCTTGCTTCTACAATCCATTACCTACATGTTCTAGGGCTTAAAATCATAGTTTATTCCTCTACATGGTTTTTATGATTTCTCCCATGGTTTTCCATGAAAACCTAACCATGGATGGATGATTTGGGTTTCTCCTAGATCATTCCCTCTTCACTATCTATTCTAAGGTTTGTAGAATTACATGGAGATCGTATCCATACCTGAGAATTAGGCTTGTCTCTCTGAAGCCTTCTCTTTGATCTTCTTCTCCACTTTCCTTCTCTTCTCTTTCTCTTCTCCTTCTCTTCTCTTTCTCTCAATCCAATTAGGGTTCTAAAAGGAGTGAAAGAGGCTTAGGGACATCCTATTTATAGAGTAGAAACTACCAAAATACGTCCCATTGAGATTAGGAAAGAATCCCATTGAAATTATGAAAGTTCCTAATTCACGGTTTCTGTCGACAGATTGGGGGTCGATGAGGGGGTCGGAGATCCCGTCGACCCCTGGTTCTAAAATTTTTGACCCCCGATTAAAAACTCAGGGTCTGACTTTTATACTGGGGGGTCCGACCCTGCCTTGCTGGTTATGCGACCCTCCCCCTTATTTTAGTGTTTTTGGGTCAGTTTAATACCTGGGATCGTGATCTCCCTCACGCACTTGATCCATTTGGCTCGACCATGATGGGTAGACCTGGTTCAAGGTGGTAAGACTGGGTTAGTTCGATACGGGTCTTACAACTCCCCCCTACTTATAAAAATTTCATCCTCAAAATTGTACATACCTTCCGAGTCAAATAAATGAGGATATTGCTTTCGCATAGCATTCTCTTCTTCCCATGTGATTTCTTCCATATCTCTACTTCTCCAGGTGACCTTAACATAATAGATATCACGGTTGCGTAGTCGTTGAACCTTCCAACTAGTGATTTCAGTCGGTGCTACTTCAAATGTCAAATCTTCAGTCAAATTGGGTAAGTCCATTGTCAAAACGTGCATCGGATCCTTGACATACTTCTTCAATAAGGAAATGTAAAATACGTCATGCACACTTGACATAGATGGTGGTAGTGCTAACTGGTAAGCCACTTTCCCACGCTTAGCTAGAATCTCATATGGCCTGACATATCTTGGACTTAGTTTCCCTTTCTGTCTGAATCGTTTCAATCCTCCCATAGGCGATACTTTTAAGAATACTTTATCACCCACGACGAACTCAAGGTCTCGGCGTCGGGTATCGACATATTTCCTCTGACAATTCTGAGCTATTCTCACCCTTTCTTTGATAATGTCGACCACTCGACAAGTCTCTTCAACAAATTTCGGTCCAACAATACTACGTTCCCCAACTTCATTCCAAAACAAGGGAGTTCGACACTTTCTGCCATACAGTGCTTCATAGGGTGACATCTGTATAGTAGCCTGATAGCTATTATTATAAGCGAACTCAATCAGTGGTGACTTTTCATCCCATGATCCTTTAAAATCAATTACACATGCTCGAAGCATATCTTCTAGAATCTGAATTGTACGCTCTGACTATCCATCTGTCTGTGGATGGAATGCAGTACTAAACTTCAATGTTGTACCCATAGCCTTTTGCAATCCTTCCCAAAACTTTAAAGTAAATCGTGGATCTCTATCGGACACAATGCTTTCAGGTACACCGTATAATCACACAATGTTACCCACATACAGCTTAGCTAACCTCTCCAGTGTATACTGAGGTCGTATAGGTATAAAGCAGGCTGTTTTAGTCAGGCAGTCAACAATCACCCAAACTGTGTCAACTACTCGAGGAGTCATTGGTAATCCTGTGACGAAGTCCATAGTGATGCAGTCCCATATCCATGCTAGTTCCAGTAATGGCTGTAACAGTCCTTCTGGTCTTTGTCGTTCAACCTTTACTTTCTGACAATTTAGGCATTGAGACACGTACTTAGCTACATCTGCTTTCATTCCTCTCCACCAATATAATTTCTTTAGATCATGATACATTTTTGTGCTTCCAAGATGTATCGAATAGATGGTGGTATGGGCTTCTTTCATCAATCGGTGTCTAATGTCCAAGCTTTCTGTTTCGGGTACACATATTATTCCTTTGTACTTCAGTACCTTTTCTTCATCCAAGGTGAACTCAGGGTTAGTCCTACCTTTTTCGATGTCCTCTTGTACTGTTCTTAGGTAAGGGTCTGATTTGATAGCTGTCTTCACTTCATCTACTATATCCGATATAATCTTCAATGCGGCAAACATATTTGAAAACCGATGAATAAACCCTTGGTTGGCTGATCCATCTGGTGCATCTATCACAAACTGTTCATTATCGCGCTTGAATACCTTTCTAGTAGTACACATTGCGGCAGTTGTGCTATCCTCTCCTTGAGATTTTATCAATGCCTTTCTACTCAACGCATCGGCTACTACATTAGCTTTCCCCGGATGGTACTGGATATCACAATCATAGTCTTTCAATAGTTCCAGCCATTTTCTTTGTCTCATATTCAGCTCCTTCTGATTAAATAGATAAGTAAGACTTTTATGGTCTGATTTAATCTGAAACTTCTCCCCGTACAGATAATGTCTCCATATTTTGACAGCATGTACTACTGCCGCTAGTTCCAAATCATGTGTAGGATAGTTCTTCTCATGTGTCTTCAGTTGTCTTGAGGCATAAGCAGTTACTTATTCTCCTTGCATGAGTACACTTCCTAATCCCAGTCCCAACGCATCGGTGTACAAGATAAATGGTTGTCCTGAAATCGGGATGGTCAAGATTGGAGTTGATATCAATCTAGCCTCAAGGTTTGGAAACTCTTCTCGTATTTGTCCGTCCAAACAAACTTCTCGCCCTTCTTAGTCAAACTGGTAAGAGGTACGGTAATTCAGGAATAATCTTCCACAAATCGTCGATAATACCCAGCTAGACCCAGAAAACTTCTAATTTTTGCAACGCTCTTCTATGCTTCCATTTTACAATAGCCTCGATCTTGCTGGGATCCACTTTAATTCCTTCGACGGATACTACATGGCCTAGAAATGCGACTTCCTTTAGCCAAAACTCACACTTTAAAAATTTGGCGTAGAGCTTCTTCTTACGTAGTCGCTGCAGAGCGGCGTTTAGATTCTTAACATGAGTTTCCTCGTCATTGGAGTAGACTAATATATCATCAATGAATACAATAACCGACGTATCCAACATGTCGTGGAAAACCCGATTCATAAGTTCCATAAAGGTTGCTGGTGCGTTAGTCAATCCGAAAGACATGACCAAAAATTCATAATGTCCATATCTGGTCCTGAATGTTGTCTTGGGAATATCACCATCTTTAATCTTCAACTGATGGTAGCCTGACCGCAGATCGATCTTGGAGAACACTTTGGCACCTTGCAACTGATCGAACAGGTCATCGATCCGAGGCAATGGATACCGATTCTTGATTGTCAGTTTATTCAGTTCTCGATAGTCTATACACAAGCGAACGCTACCGTCCTTCTTCTTCACGAATAATACTGGCACTTCCCATGGTGATATACTAGGGCGAATGTAACCCTTGTCTAGCAGTTCTTGTAGTTGTACTTTCAATTCCTTCAGTTCAGTAGGAGCCATTCGATAAGGTGCTTTCGATACTGGTGCGGCTCCAGGTATAAGATCTATAACAAACTCTGTAGCTCGGTCGGGTGGTAATCCTGGTAATTCTTCAAGAAATACGTCTGGATAGTCCCGCACGACATCAATATCTTCCATTCATGTGGCTTCCTTGGTAAGGTCGACCACATATATTAAATACCTAGCTGCTCCTTTCTCAAGGCACTTCTTAGCCTTTAGCGCCGAGAGTATGAACTTTCATTTACGGGGAAGTTTGGTTCCCGAAAAACTAAACTCTGCTCCTTCCTTGTCTTTAAATGTCATCTTCTTTTTGGCACACAATAAGTTTGCAGAATGCCGAACTAACCAGTCCATTCCCAAGATGACGTCAAAGTCTGCCATCTCAAGTTGGATGAAGGTCGCATCCAAGGTCTTTTCACCAATAAGAACTGGACATGGTCCATAACCTTTTTCTAACTCCACTTCTAATCCCATAGGTGATCGTAGAAGTAGTTTGTAGTCTAAGGATTTAAGGGGTAGATTTAACTTCTTTCTAAATGTCACAGATATAAAGGAATGAGTACTCCTGAATCAAAGAGTACTCTGGCGGGAATGCCATTAATAGGTACGATACCTGTGATTTGTTTTGGTTTAGTCTACATGCTCATACAATGTAAGACAACTAACTAAAAATGTAAGTCATACCTGTGACCACATCAGGCGATGCGGCAGCATCCTCCGATGTAACCGCGTAAACTCGTCCTTGATGTAGCTGCTTCTTGGGCTTAGGACATTCCCTTGCTATATGTCCCACTTGGTTGCAATTAAAACATTTTATCCCTTCAGTAATTGGCTTCGGTTGCTGTTGAACTACGGGAGTAGTCTTGGTTGCAGCGGTAAAGCCTTGAGCACGGAAGGGTTTGAATGTCTTGTTATTCCCTCCATTATAAGAATTTCCAGCAAGCCTTTTGATACCTCTGTTTTGCATGAAATAACTCTCCTTCTGGCTCGATTCTATAACTCGAACAATTTGTGCCGCTTCATATATATTTCCTTTTCATATCCCAGAACGTGCTCGCGGATGCTTCCCCTAAGTCCCATGACGAACCTTTGGGTCTTTGTGTTTTCCTCTTGCATACTAGTGGGTGCAAAGAAGAACGACTCTTCATAACGCTGTTGATACGCATCCACGCTCATTTGTCCTTGATATAAACTCAGGAACTCTCTTTCCATAGAATCTCTGAAACTTCTCAGAAAGTACTTCTCAAAGAACGCCTCTTTATAAATATCCCAAGTCAGTTGGGCGTGCTTTGTAAGTAAATACATCCTGGTAGACCTCCACCAATGGTGTGCATCTCCTTTCAACATAAAGGTGGCACACAACATTTTTTCTTCTTCATTTAGTGTCAACATCATAAAATTTTTTCTAATTCGTCAACCCAGTGTGCCGGCCATAAAGGATCTGCTGGCTTGCCATTGAATTCTCTGGGCTTCAGTTTTAGAAAATGCTCCACCAGTCTGGAGTGGTCTAGTTGCTGCGGGACATACGCTCCATACATAGGTGGTTGGTATTGATATCCACCTTGAGCTATCTCAGGATTCGGTACTTGAGCCTGCATGATAGGAGTTTGAGGTGCGTGGGGTACTGTGTTACTCCCCCCTAGTGCTGTGCTTGCCTGTCCGACTGGCATTGGAGGTGTTTGTGTAGCTGGAAGAGTTATGCCTATGGCAGCTTGGATAGTAGCTTGTGCCTGTTGCATCTGTTGCAGCTGTTGGGCCAAGTTCATTACGATTGTGGCCAAGTCTGTAGGTGGAGCTGGTAGATTGGTAGGATTTGCCTACCCATTTATGACGGACGGTGCCGTATTCATGTTCCCTTGTGTTTTCGGATGTGTCTGGTTATCTTCCCCCACAGGTGGTGGTGGTGGGATAGAGTTACGACTCTGTCTGGTTGCTCTGCGTCCCGCCATTAATTAATCTGATAGTGGGATTACCAAGGTACCCAGAGTTCGTGACCGTTTTTGCTTCCGTTCCAATGAAGCCGAGACACAGTATGCCCACTACGCTCACAAGAAGGTAGAGGGCGGCCGCAAAGTGGACTTAGCTAGCTTAGCCATGTTCAATCTGGAGGGGGTCTTTGGTGATATGGGATGGCTTCCCGTCATCACCTATGACGCGTGTACCCGTCATCACCTATGACGCGTGTACCCGTCCTAACTTGGTACACCAGTTCTACTATAATCTCCAAGTGATGGGAGATTACAATGATGTTGAGAGGGGTGGTGAGCTTCGGATCACCAGTTACGTCAAGGGGGTCGATGTTTCATTCGATTATCTGCAGCTGGCCGACTTGTTGGGCATTTCCTATGCTGGCCCCTTGGTGTTCTGTGCTCCTGGAGAGCCCCAGTTCTTTTCTCTATAGATGAGGGCTGAGATCGATAGTCCGCTCAGCAGACCTGATCGTTGGGAGATGAAGGCGAGTTATCTGCGTTCAGATCCACGGGTATACTGCAAGATCATTCAGCATAACCTGATATTGCAGAATGGTCATTACGAGAGGGTCTCCCAGTTGACTCAGTATCTGTTGTACTGCATATGCACTAGGCAGCCCGTCTACCTTCCCTACATCATCATGCGGACGATGATCAGTGCCACATTGCCCAGTCACACTGGCAACCTTCCTTATGGACGCATGATCACTACCTTGCTTACCCACCTGGGGGTTGATTTATTGGATGAGAAGATTCAGGAGAAATCCTTCTCATCGCCTCTGGATTGGGAGGCCATCTGCAAGATGGGCATACGGGATGCCCAGATCAGTGATGAGGAGAGGAACGCGATGGTGCGCCCTCGCACTCGAGTGGAGATGACTGACGCTGAGGCAGTAGCAGCAGCCGTTGGAGCAGGGGTTCATGGGGATGATGACGATCGGCTATACATGAATGTAGATGCCATACCTCTTCCATCACCTACTCATGCTACTGGAGTTGGTCCATCTTCTTCAGCTGGTCCTTCGCATGCAGCTGGTCATTCGTATTCTCCATCTGATGACATGATGAAGATATTGCACAAGATACGAGAGGCTCAGTGTATGTTTGACCTGAGGATGGGAGAGCTTCTAGAGGCTCAGCGTTCGTTCGATCAGCAGGTGGGGGAGCTTCTGGTTGCTCAGCATATTTTGGATCAGCGGGTGGGAGAGCTTCTAGCTACTCAGCACGTATCGGATCAGCAGATAGGAGAGCTGAGGGATGCTCAGCGTGTGACTGACCAGCGGGTGGCTGATCTCACAGCTAGTCTCCAGACGACCCAGACTCAGATAGCTTGGTTGACTAGAGTCTACGTTGAGGACTATGATAGAGACTGTGAGGCACCGCCTCCCCCATCACCTCCAGCTTTTTGATGTACTTCTTTAATTTTTCTCTTTGTATTTCAGAGTAACTGTCCGGATTATGGACTGTACTATGCTTTAATCATATATATATAAACATTTGTTCTTTCTTTTGGCTGTATATAAATTTATTTTTCATTTAATAGATGCATTATTCTCTTTCAGTTTAGTCTCAAATAACACAGATGCTTATGGTGTGTTATTATTACATCTTTTAAATTTTTATCCTATCTCAGTTCACGACCTTTTGTGGAAGTATACGATTTCATAGATAAAGCCTGAGATGCTCTGATACCAAGTTGCCACACCCCAATTCTGCACCATTCAGAACGGTGTGATGAACCCTTAAATAACCAACGGTTCAACCAGATCTCTAATAGGTCATATGCATTAAAAATAAAACCATGCACATCCACAACCATAATCAGAATAAATACACAATAGCGAAAGTCTTATAGTAAATGAACTGAGAACTCTAACTGTAATAATCATAATTAAAATATCAAGTTATTGTTGTATCAACTGAGATATAAATAAATAAAATATCAATTACATCCCTTTATGAATTCAAATAAAATTCTAATAGAATACGCATGAGTTGCACTCGCATGAGGGGTCATGCGTATCCACTAAGTCTTCGGCTTCCATTGCAGCAACACGCGCATACACCGGAGCACTCATATAATCTTCAACTGTAGTACCTGCATCATCAATTAAAAATATTCGACGTCGCGAAGGTGAGCACACATCATGGCTCAGTAAGCAAACAAAACAATGCAACAAACATATGCATGCATTCAATTCATATCTTTGGTTTGGTAAATAAGTTTGCAATGTGCTATAGAAAGGATAGGTGGCCAAAGGTCACGTTTATTGACGCCACACCTCCATACACGAGTGTGTGAAGCCGCCCAAAGGTAACATTTATTGTCGTTCCACATGCACCCACCATGGACAATGTACACGCAAAGGTCATGTTTATTGCTGTACCCGTTGCCCATACCAACACGTAAGCCCCTGCTGGCGAGGGCTCATAAACTGGGCTCGCAACTAACCAATCCTAATGCCAATCAGTGTATCCAAGGCCTCACCCTAGCATCCCTCAATATGTCCATAGAGATAGGGCTAAGGCCCCCCGACAGAGTCAGAGACTACACGGTCCGAGACCACCTCCCCTCATACCCTACAACGTAATAGTTTTGCTAAGGTAATGGCGATACGAAGATGTCAATGGACAAGACTTGAGTTAGAGATAGAGCTAGAGTGCTGAGGCGCCGCCTATGACACCTTCCCCTGATACTCGCTCGCATCAAGCACACCAACCACACACATACATCCACATGCCTATTCATATCATCATCATCATCATATTATAAACAATAATTAAATATGCATGAACAATAATAATAGAAATATTAGATGACATGTTGAATGCACATAACAAACATACACGCATAGAATCAACCATGGCATTGGACTCAAGAGTAAAACAGTTTATTATTAACCAATTAGTTTACGTCTTGTTCCCTCACCTTTGCTTGATCGTAGGTCCTCTTTCAAGAGTTAAGAATCAACTAAATATTAATATTATATCACTAGAAGACCTAATCAAGTCGATAGAATTTAATTAGAATTAATTCTGATTTTAAAAAGCATGCTGTTAAGTGGGGGTCGATGCCAGGGTCGGAGGTTCCTTCGACGTTGGGTACTACCACCCAGATTCTGGACTTCCCGAACACTGGGGGTCGATTGTTAGGGTCTGGTAGGGTCGATTGGCCATCGACCCCCCTTGCGACCCCCTGTGTCACACCCCAATTCTGATCCAACCAGAATGGTGTGAGTGAACCGCCATTGAACCAACGGTTCACACCAGGATCTCGAATAGGTCGTGTCCGTTCATACAAACCATTACACATAACCACAATCAGAATATAAATATACAAATGGAAGACTTTAAATAGAATGAATCGAGTATCTATTGATAATTTAAATAATATTCAATTATCCAAATTCAAACACATAAAATAATATTCGTACATCCATTTAATCCATCCGAAAATAACCGAAAGAAATAAATAAAATCCGATCAAAGGTACACGCGAAGAGCACTCGCGCATGAAGCGTCATGCTCGTCCTCTCCCGCTTGCACATCCGAGGCAGCAACACCTCCATACGCCGGAGCGTTCACGTAGTCGTCAACAGTGTAACCTGCATCAACAACTAAAAACAATGTGTACACAAAGGGTGAGCTCACAACACAGCTCAGTAAGACAATCAGACAGTTTCACAATATTATGCATGAGTAACAATTAATTTTATGCTGTGGTCTGATTTAAGTTTGCAATGTGCTATAGAAAGGTTTGGTGGCCCCCGTACCTCTATACACGAGTGTGTGGCACCTCATGGATCACACCCCCATTGGCCCACATG
The DNA here is from genome assembly GCA_028583415.1 of Protea cynaroides. Lineage (NCBI taxonomy): Eukaryota > Viridiplantae > Streptophyta > Magnoliopsida > Proteales > Proteaceae > Protea > Protea cynaroides. Next base: position 54,678 of record JAMYWD010000324.1, on the reverse strand, counting down.
CACCCATCATGGAATAGAGATAGAGCTATGATACCCCCGTACCTCCCCTGATACTCTACCCATACCAGTACCTAAGCCCCTACGGCCGGGGCTCACAAACTGGGCTCGCAACTAACAAATCCTATATGTCATCAATGTATGCTCTATCCTAGCACAGCCGTCTACGGCATAGAGATAGAGCTAAGGCATTCCCACACCTCCCCTGATGCCCTATCCGCAACTAACTCACTAGGATAGAAACATAACGTAGGTAGACCCTATCCCAACGTAACTCCCTACGGCATAGAAATAGAGCTAAAGCATCGTGGACAAGCCAGCGTCGACTTGGAGACCACAAAGCCACATAACCATGGCCAGGCCAACATCAATATCGGAGACCACCGTACCACGACCTTCCCCTGATGCCCCACCCGTACCAAGCATGTTAAGACAGAATACTACAAAAGGTGCTAGTGTGAAGAGCGATCCCAGACCCATGTCCCACTCCACATACTAACGAAAACAATCACATGCCTAACAATCTCATCCTATCAATGCATGAACAGTAATAATAACTGAAAGTAAAGGATGGCATGTGAATATGCACAAACAACACATCTCATATAATCAGGTGATTAACAACAATTTACTGTCCATTAATTATTAGGTTTAGGTCAGATTCCCTTACCTGACGCTCGTTTGATAGCTTTCTCCACGTCGCAAGATCCAAACGGGAAGTCACAAAGTCCTACAATATTATTAAGGTTCCATTAGAATAGATTTCTTAGGGTTTCATGTTGGTCGGAAACCAACATGGTTACCAAAACTCCCTCAGAGTGACCGGTGGCATGTACCGGTCGCGACTCGTGGAGAAACCGGTGACCGATGGTCACCGGTCCCCACGGACCAGCCTCCAGGGATACCGGGTGGCAACATACCCGGTCGCACTATGTGCAACCAAGGTATAGTCGACCGGTATGTCTCCGAAGACCATACATGGGTTTTTTTGTTACGTCGATCATCCTCCATGGATTTCCAAGGTTTCTCCTATCCATTCTAAGTCTAAACTTGGAGTTAGAGTTATCCCCAACTCATTCGAGTCTTGCTTCGATGAATATCATCTCGAAACTCAAATCTAGGGTTTGACGACAATTAGGGTTTATTGGCCAATTTAGGGTTTTAGATCAATACCTACTTTGCATGGTATTGACCCACCCACACAACTAACATAGGATAAGAAGAATAGTTAAAACACTTACCGTTGACTGGCGTAGCGTGAGCTTCGTCGAACGGTAATGGCGACACCTTCTTCTTCTTCCTAGCTCCTTCTCCTTTTCCACCTCTTTCTCTTCTCTAGGGTTTGTGAGAGACAATGGAAAGGATTTGAGGAGGTCTAAGGGTGTATTTATAGGCTAAAAATAGGGTTTAGTAACCCTACTCGGATTAGGAAACTTCTAGGATTCGAAATCAGGAAAGTGGGACCCTCAGAAGTCAATTTCTGGCTTTCCACACTTAGCTGCGCAAACCATACCGGTTGACCGGTACCAAGACCGGTACCATCGACCGGTCAACCTGAAATCAGGTTTAATTGGTCGTCTTTGGTCCGATTTCGTACCTGATTGTCATCCGCTCGTCCTGTCTGGCCCGGTGATGATCGGAAGATCTGTCACGACACAAAACCAAGGTTTAGACTGGGTTTACGGAGTGCGGGTCTTACAACTCCACCACCCTTAAAAAAAATTTCGTCCCGAAATTTGCATGTAGGTTTCACAACTCCCCCACCCTTAAAAGAAATTTTGGCCACAAAATTTGAACGTACCTTGATCGTCGAACAGAGTAGGATACTCCTTCCTCATCGCGCTCTCTTCTTCCCAAATAATTTCCTCCACATTTTGACTTCTCCAATGCACCTTCACATAATGGATATCCTTGGTTCGAAGTTGCTGAACTTTTCGACTTGAGAGCATCACAGGCACTACCTCGAAAGTTAAGTTTTCAGTCAAGTCTGGGAGATCACCGGTCAAGATGTGCGATGGATCTCTGACATATTTCTTCAGTAATGATACATGGAACACATTATGAACGCTAGACATAGATGGTGGTAGAGCCAATTGATATGCTACATTACCACGTTGGTTCAATATCTCATATGGTCCCACATACCTGGGGCATAGCTTCCCCTTCTTACCAAACCGTTTCAGACCTCGCACCGATGATACTTTCAAGAATACCTTGTCACCCACTGCAAACTCCAGATCTCGACGTCGATTATCCGCATAGTGCTTCTGTCGAACTTGAGCTGTCTTTACTCTCTCTTTGATCTGATCAATCACTTGGTAAGTTTCTTCAACAAACTCCGGTCCTACAATTCTTCTTTCCCCCACTTCGTTCCATAACAGAGGTGTACGACACTTCTTCCCATAGAGTGCTTCATATGGGGCCATCTGAATTGTAGCCCGATAGCTGTTGTTGTAAGCAAACTCGATAAGTGATAGCTTCTCATCCCAAGCTCCCTTGAAGTCTAATGCACAAGCTTGGAGTATATCTTCTAAAATTTGAATAGTTCGCTTTGACTGTCCGTCCGTCTGAGGGTGGAAGGCTGTACTGAACTTCAACTTTGTTTCCATAGCTTTCTGTAATACTTTCCAGAACTTTGATGTAAAACGGGGATCTCTGTCAGATACTATACTCTCTGGAACGCCATGAAGTCTGACTATATTATCCACATATAACTTGGCCAGCTTCTCCATGGTATACTGAGGTCTGACCATAATAAATCGAGCTGTCTTGGTGAGTCGATCTACTATAACCCAAACTGCATCCATTGACCTTGGTGTCAAAGGTAGGTCAGTGACGAAATCCATGGTGATACAATCCCACTTCTACACAGGTTCCGGTAATGGCTGCAATAAACCTGCGGGTCTCTGCCTTTCTACTTTAACTTGTTGACAATTCAGACATTGGAACACGAAACGAGCTATATCGGCTTTCATATCCCTCCACCAATATAGTCTTCTCAAGTCATGGTACATTTTGGTACTTCCTGGATGTACCGAATATGGAGTGTAATGAGCTTCAGTCATAACTCGATCTCTGATATCGCAGTCTTCACTCTCAGGTATACATAACCGCCCACGATACCTGAGTACCTTGCCTGAATCCAAGGTAAAGTCAGGATTGCTCGTACCCTTCTCTAAGTTTTCTTGCACTGTCTTGAGATATGGATCCTGAAGGATTGCTACCTTGACTTCATCCACTAGATCCGGTGAGATCTTCAATGCGGCGAACATCATAGCAAACTTATGAATCAAGCCTTGCTCAACTGGATCTTCTGCAGTCTCTATAATATGCTCTTCATCACCATCGATTGAACTTCAGGCTGCGGCACATAATGCGGCATTTGTACTTGGTCCTGCCTCAGGTTTCGATGCCCACTTTCTGCTTAAGGCGTCAGCCACAACATTTGCTTTACCCGGATGATACTGAATGTCACAATCATAATCTTTTAACAATTCCAGCCATCTCTTCTGTCTCATATTCAGATCATTCTGAGTAAAAAGATAAGTTAAGCTCTTGTGATCTGACTTGATCTGAAACTTCTCACCGTACAAGTAGTGTCTCCAAGTCTTGATTGCATGTATAACCGCTGCTAGCTCCAAGTCATGCGTAGGATAGTTCTTCTCATGCTCCTTTAACTCTCTTGATGTGTAAGCAATCACCTGTTCTCCTTGCATCAATACACACCCGATACCCAACCCCGAAGCATCCGTATATAAAATAAACGGTACGCTTGGTTCTGGGATGGTCAAGATTGGTGCAGAGACAAGTCTTGACTTCAAAGTCTGAAAACACTTCTCACACTCATCTGTCCATAAAAATTTCTCTCCCTTCTTGGTCAATCTGGTGAGTGGAACAGCGATCCTGGAGTAATCTTCCACGAATCTTCTATAATAACTCGCCAACCCAAGGAAAATACGAATCTTCGCAATAGATTTTGGTGCTTCCCATCCTACTATAGCAGCTATCTTACTTGGATCAACCTTGATACCGTCTCCAGATACTACATGGCCCAAGAAGGCCACTTCCGTTAGCCAAAACTCGCACTTCTTGAACTTGGCATAAAGCTTCTCCTGTCTCAGCCGTTGTAGGGCTGCCCTCAAGTGCGATGTATGAGTCTCCATGTCTTTAGAGTAGATCAATATGTCATCGATGAATACGATGACCGAAGTGTCCAACATATCGTGGAACACTCGGTTCATCAGTTCCATGAACGACGCTGGAGCATTGGTCAACCCGAAAGACATAACTAGAAACTCATAATGCCCGTACCTCGTTCTGAAAGCAGTTTTCGGAATATCTCCGGCCTTGATCTTCAGTTGGTGATACCCCGATCGGAGATCAATCTTCGAGAAAACCTTTGCACCCTGTAACTGGTCAAACAAATCATCGATTCTAGGCAAAGGATACCGATTCTTGATCGTCAACTTGTTCAGCTCACGATAGTCAATACATAGCCGTACACTTCCATCTTTCTTCTTGACAAATAATATCGGTGCTCCCCAAGGTGATATACTAGGTAGTATGAAGCCCTTATCCAATAATTCTTGTAACTGGGTCTTCAACTCCTTTAACTCGGTCGGGGCCATTCTGTATGGTGCTTTAGACACCGGCGCCGAACCTGGCATAAGGTCTATCACAAATTCTGTAGCCCTGTCTAGTGGTAAACCTGGGAGATCTTCTGGAAATACATCTGAAAACTCTCGTACCACCTCTAGATCTTCCATCTTTGGCACCTCCGCAATGGTGTCGACTACAGATACTAGATAACCCACTCCCCCTTTCTCTAAGCATCTCTTAGCTTTTAGGGCGGAGAGGATCAGCTTCCGTTTCCTAGATAGCTTGATCCCAGCGAAGCTATACTCCCTTCCCTCTTTGTCAGTAAGCACAAACTTCCTTTCACCACATAATAAGACGACTGAATGACGGCCTAGCCAATCCATTCCCAGGATGACATCAAAGTCTACCATCTCAAGTAGTACTAGGCTTGCTTCTAAGTCTTGGCCCTCAATACATACAGTACATGGTCCATAATATTCGGTCAAAGCCACTTCGACTCCTAGTGGAGAGCGAACTATCAAGCTTGGGTTTAAATGCTTGATTGGTAATTCCATTCGCTTCGCAAAAGAAATAGAAACAAAGGAGTACGTGGCCCCAGAGTCAAATAATACTCTGGCGGGTATACCAGCTACATTTACAATTCTTGGAATTTTTTTTTTTGTTATCCTTAGTTCTATATGCGCATACACTCAATGAAAAAGTAAGACAAATAGTAAGGAATAGCGTCATACCAGTGACCACATCCGGTGATGCGGCTGCCTCTTCAGTGGTGACCGCATACACATTTCCTTGCTGGGGAGGTTGCTTCTTAGGTAGAGTGCAGTTCCTTGCGACATGTCCCAGTCTGGCGACGGTTATAACATTTGATATTTGGGTTGTGTCCAGTGAACTGTGGCACAGGTGGTGCCGGGTTGTTTCTCGCAGGTACAGTAGCGGTCTGAGCCTTGTATGGGCGGAAGGGTCTATTGTTACCGCCACCCAAACTCTCACTAGCAGGTCTCTTCACTCCCCTGTTCTGAGCGAAGAAGTTGTCCCTCTAACTGGACTCTATCACTCTAGCAACCTGCACAGCCTCGTTGTAGATCTTCTTGTCCAAACCCAAGATATGCTCTCTGATGCTTCCACGTAGTCCCATAGTGAACCTACGTGTCTTGGTCTCTTCTTCTTGCATACTTGCCGGTGCGAAGAAGAATAGCTCTTCGTACCTCTGCTGATAAGCATCCACGGTCGACTGAGATTGCTGTAGGTTGAGGAACTCCTTCTCCATTTGGTCTCTGAAACTCTTCGGAAAGTATTTATTGAAGAAGGCAGTTTTAAACACTTCCCAATCCACCAGTGTATACTTATTCTCCAGATATGCCTGTGTAGAATTCCACCAAGCGTTTGCGTCTTCTTTCAGCATATGAGTGGCAAATAATACTTTTTCCTCCTCAGTACATGTCATCAGACGGAAATTCTTCTCCATCTCTGCAACCCACTGTGCTGGCCACAATGGTTTCCCCATCCTACCGGTGAATGATGAAGGCTTCAATTTCAAGAATCTGTCCACTGACCTGCTCAGATCATGCTGTCCCTGAGTGTTCATTCCGTACCATGGTGATGGATACGGATAGGCTCCCGGGTATGCAGAAGGTGACGGAAACTGATGCGGTGGTGGTACATTCTGTGCTTGGCCCATCAGCCTTAGGCTACTCTGCATCGGTTGTGTAGTATTATTTCCTCCAGACTCGGGCGTATTTCCAGCGGGAACAGAACCCGATGGTCTGAGCATCTTCAGTACTTCGCTCAGGAATTCCTTCTGCTGAGCTTGCATCTGGTAGACCAAGTTTGTAACAATGGTCTCAGAATTCCTGTGAGGTGGGCCAGGTAAATTTGTCGGTACTTTTGGAACCTGTTCTTCCTCCACTTCAGGACTTGGTTCTCTAACCTGGTCTTGTTCAACTTGTTCTTCTTCTAGGCGCATCCTAGCCTGATGACGCTTCCGACCCCTTCGATCGTTCCCGCCTGCCATCTCAGACTATTTTATTTGGATCTGAGAAGAAGACATAACACGTGAGAACATCAATAATAGTAGTGTTAGTCTTGAATAATGCAAGGGGAAATAGTCGAGAAGTAACATTTCAATTTACATAATTTTTAAAAATTTTAAATTTAATTTTCCTGGCTTTTTGGTGCGTACCGGTCGCAACATACCCGTCGCACCCCTGTGGGATATGCTGCGGCCGGTATAGTCGACCGGTCAGAATTAAAATTCTGACCGAGACATAGCGGTCGCAACATACCGGTCGACACTCTGTATACAGTGTTGCGACCGGTATAGTTGATCGGTCAGAATAAAATTCTGACCGAGACATAGCGGTCACATATATCTGGGTGATACCGGTCGACCGCTATAGGCAAAACCGTCGACCGGTATGCCTATACTGGTTATAAAATCGGGAAAAAGTGAGATTTTCTCACTTTTTCTCCTCCTTTCTTCTCCGGTGGCGATTCTTCTTTGGAGACCGAGTTGCTATAGTCCGACCGGTGCTATTTGAAGGCGATTTCCTCCACTCAAGAGCTAGTACATTGTCTCTAGGTATGATCCCTCCCTCCCCATCATCTCTTTATCATTTTCCCATATCGTTTTTGGTTGAAAGTTTGAGTTTTTCATTGATTAGAAGATTCCAACCGTAAGAATCCTTTTTCTTCAGCTTGGAAAGGGTTTAGGGACCCCCAAGAGCGAAAGCCCTCAATCAATTTGGGGTTCCACCGAACGGTTTACATAAAAATCGAATTTTTCATATTTTGACCTAGGTTTTAAAAAATTTCGAAATTTCTAATTTTTCTTAAATTCTTGAAATTTCTCCTTTGAATTACTTGTGATTGGTTTGTTGAAGAGTGTGGGGGTTACGTAAGTCCTCCTCCCCATGATTTTGGGTGAGTTCGAGGCTTTTTCCCAATTTATAGTCGTTATGCTGCCGAAATTTCGATAATTTTCGACAATTTCTAACTTTTATCTTATTTTTCTTTTGTTTTGCAAATTTTAAATGGCTCCACGACGCGCTCTTGGGAAACGCCCTCATGGCTCTAGTTCTCGGGCTCCCTCACCACCAGTTCCACAGCTAGATGAGCTATGGTTTCATTCCTTGGAAGCACAAGCTCGGTTTCCATGGTTCGATAATAAGAGTATTGAATCAGGGCGCCGGGTCAATCTGGAGCAACTGCACCGGTTCAATGTGGAGGCAGCTTTTGGCGCTCTAGGTTGGTTGCCGGTTATTACCTACACAGAGACCACATGCCCTAACTTGGTCAAGCATTTTTATGCCAACTTGGAGCTTCAAGGGGATGTCGAGGATATGAACCAGTGTAGAGACCTACGCATCACCAGTTACATCAGGGGTGTTAATATTTCATTTAACACCCATCAGTTGGCTGATCTTCTTGGGATTCCCAACGATGGAGATTTGGTATACTGCGCCCCCAAGGCGAAAGGTTATTTGACTGACGATTTGCGCCGAGAGATAGCGCATCAGATCTTAAACCCTGGAGCCCCTATGAAGGCGGCTAGCCTGAGACCTATACCTCGGGTATATAGTCGCATTATTCAGCACAACATAGTGCCACAGAGCGGCCACTATAGTGAGTTGTCCCAGCTCACCCAGTACGTCACCTATTGCGTCTGCACAGGGGAGCGGATCTCACTTCCCTATCTCATCATCAGGACCATGCATCGTGCGGCTGTAGCCGATCGGGCCAGCAACCTCCCATACGGCCGTCTCGTCACTTTCCTTCTTAGTCGCCTGGGTGTGAGCATGAGAGATGAGATATCTGTTGAGGATACCATGACATCCGACATTGACTGGGATGCTATTCAGAGGATGCAGATGGTCGATCTGCCGGTTAGTGACGACGAGTTGGAGGCTCGCCCTCGTCCACTTGGGAGAGTAGCAGTGGCAGCAGCAGCAGCAGCCGCGGCCAATGCGGCCTATGCGGCAGAGATGGGTGATGACGATGATGACGATATGGCTGGGGAAGCACCAGTGCCTGCCCCACAGCCTGCACCTGCACCACCACCATCTGTCCCCACAGCTAGACCATCTCAGCCTCCTCCCGACTCAGTGATGGGTATGTTTATGGAGCTCAGGGACGCTCAGCGGGAGATGAGCCGTGACTTAGCACAGTTGACTCGCAGCCTCCGAGTCACACAGGATCAGGTGCACTGGCTCAGGGTTGCTTACGAGCGAGACTATGATATAGCGGACCCCATACCTCCTAGGCCCCCTACCCCATGATTTTCTTTCACTTACTCATGATTGTTTTACATATAACAGGGTAACTGTCCGGTTCGTGGACCGTACCCTGTAGTACTATTTATCAGATACTCATTTTCTTAGTTATTGAAAGTTTCAAGGTTTTTCCTAACTAGTGTATGTGCACATGTTAAGTATCATATTTAACATAGTATATTATTATCTTTCTTAGTCCGTCTCAGGTAGCAAACAATGCTTAGGGTGCGTTTGTATTATGATTTTTAATTTTTCCTAACTCAGTTCATCAACTCAATTAATGGTTTGTTGGAACAGAGCCTGAGAGCTCTGATACCAAGTTGTCACACCCCAATTCCGATCCAACCAGAATGGTGTGAGTGAACCGTCATTGAACCAACGGTTCACACCAGGATCTCGAATAGGCCGTGTCCGTTCATACAAACCATTACACATAACCACAATCATAATATAAATATACAGCGGAAGACTTTAAATAGAATGAACTGAGTATCTATTGATAATTTAAATAATATTCAATTATCCAAATTCAAACACATAAAATAATATTCGTACATCCATTTAATCCATCCAAAAATAACTAAAAGAAATAAATAAAATCCGATCAAAGGTACATGCAGAAAGATCACTCGCATGAAGCGTCATGCTCGTCCTCTCCTGCTTGCACATCCAGAGCAGCAACACCTCCATACGCCGGAGCGTTCACGTAGTCGTCAACAGTGTAACCTGCATCAACATCTAAAAACAATGTGTACACAAAGGGTGAGCTCACAACACAGCTCAGTAAGACAATCAAACAGTTTCACAATATTATGCATGAGTAACAATCAATTTTATGCTGTGGTCTGGTTTAAGTTTGCAATGTGCTATAGAAAGGTTTGGTGGCCCCCGCACCTCTATACACGAGTGTGTGGCACCTCATGGATCACACCCCCATTGGCCCACATGCACCCATCATGGAATAGAGAAAGAGCTAAGATACCCCCGTACCTCCCCTGATACTCTACCCATACCAATACCTAAGCCCCTAATGGCCAGGGCTCGCAAACTGGGCTCGCAACTAACCAATCCTATATGTCATCAATGTATGCTCTATCCCAGCACAGCCGTCTACGGCATAGAGATAGAGCTAAGGCATTCCCACACCTCCCCTGATGCCCTATCCGCAACTAACTCACTAGGATAGAAACATAACGCAGATAGACCCTATCCCAACATAACTCCCTACGGCATAGAGATAGAGCTAAAACATCGTGGACAAGCCAGCGTCGACTCGGAGACCACAAAGCCACATAACCATGGCCAGGCCAACATCAATATCGGAGACCACCGTACCACGACCTTCCCCTGATGCCCCACCCATACCAAGCATGTTAAGACAGAATACTACAAAAGGTGCTAGTGTGAAGAGCGATCCCAGGCCCATGCCCCACTCCACACACTAACGAAAACAATCACATGCCTAACAATCACATCCAATCAATGCATGAACAGTAATAATAACTGAAAGTAAAGGATGGCATGTGAATATGCACAAACAACACATCTCATATAATCAGGTGATTAACAACAATTTATTGTCCATTAATTATTAGGTTTAGGTCAGATTCCCTTACCTGACGCTCGTTTGATAGCTTGCTCCACGTCGCAAGATTCAAACGGGAAGTCATAAAGTCCTACAATATTATTAAGGTTTCATTAGAATAGATTTCTTAGGGTTTCATGTTGGTCGAAAACCAACATGGTTACAAAATACCCTCACAGAGCTGACCGGTGGCATGTACCGGTCGCAGCTCTGTGGGAAAGACTGGCGACCAGTATGGTCAGCCGGTCCCCATAGACCAGCCTCCTGAGGGATACCGGTGGCAACATACCGGTCGCACTATGTGCAACCGGTATAGTCGACCGGTATGTCTCCAGAAGACCATATATGGGTTTTTCGACTGCCGTCGATCATCCTCCATGGATTTCCAAGGTTTCTCCTATCCATTCTAAGTCTAAACTTGGAGTTAGAGTTATCCCCAACTCATTCGAGTCTTGCTTCGATGAATATCATCTCGAAACTCAAATCTAGGGTTTGATGACAACTTAGGGTTTATTGGCCAATTTAGGGTTTTAGATCAATACCTACTTTGCATGGTATTGACCCACCCACACAACTAACATAGGATAAGAAGAATAGTTAAAACACTTACCGTTGACTGGCGTAGCGTGAGCTTCGTCGAACGGTAATGGCGGCACCTTCTTCTTCTTCCTAGCTCCTTCTCCTTTTCCACCTCTTTCTCTTCTCTAGGGTTTGTGAGAGACAATGGAAAGGATTTGAGGAGGTCTAAGGGTGTATTTATAGGCTAAAAATAGGGTTTAGTAACCCTACTAGGATTAGGAAACTTATAGGATTCAAAATCAGGAAAGTGGGACCCTCAGAAGTTAATTTTTGGCTTTCCGTACTTAGCTGCGCAGACCATACCGGTCGACCGGTACCAAGACCGGTACCATCGACCGGTCAACCTAAAATCAGGTTTAATTGGTCGTCTTTGGTCCGATTTCATACCTGATTGTCATCCGCTCGTCCTGTCTGGCCCGGTGATGATCGGAAGACCTGTCACGATACAAAACCAAGGTTTAGACCAGGTTTACGGAGTGCGGGTCTTACACCCTGTGGGTTTAGTTAATTTTTCATCCTACAGTCCATTCCTTCGTGTTTGGGTCCTATGGCTTGCTTCTACAATCCATTACCTACATGTTCTATGGCTTAGAACCATAGTTTATTCCTCTACATGGTTTCTATGATTTCCCCCATGATTTTTCATGAAAACCTAACCATGGATGGATGATTTGGGTTTCTCCTAGATCATTCCCTCTTCACTATCTATTCTATGGTCTGTAGAATTACATGGAGATAGTATCCATACCTGAGAATTAGGCTTGGCTCTCTAAAGCCTTCTCTTTGATCTTCTTCTCCACTTTCCTTCTCTTCTCTTTCTCTTCTCCTTCTCTTCTCTTTTTCGGAATCCAATTAGGGTTCTAAAAGGAGTGAAAGAGGCTTAGGGACATCATATTTATAGAGTAGAAACTCCCAAAATATGTCCCATTGAGATTAGGAAAGAATCCCATTGAAATTAGGAAAGTTCCTAATTCACGGTTTCTGTCGATAGATTGGGGGTCGATGAGGGGGTCGGAGATCCCGTCGACCCCTGGTTCTAAAATGTCTGACCCCTGGTTAAAAACTCAGGGTTTGACTTTTATACTAGGGGGGTCCGACCCTGCCTTGCTGGTTATGCGACCCTCCCCCTTATTTTAGTATTTTTGGGTCAGTTTAATACCTGGGATCGTGATCGCACCTGATCTATTTGGCTTGACCATGATGGGTAGACCTGGTTCAAGGTAGTAAGACCGGGTTAGTTCGATACGGGTCTTACACTAACAATGGTAACATAAAATAAATTATCCAATTATCTTCAATGACTAAGACATAAAATAAAATAAAATAATCAATTATATTTTCTAAAATAATTCAAATAAAAATCTAATCGAAGATGCATGAGTTGCACTTACACGACGAATCATGCGACTCCATAATAACTTCTGCATCCATCGCCGCAGCATGTCCGTACATAGAAACATTCATATAGTCTTCTATTGTGGTACCTGCATCATCAACTAAAAGTATTCGACGTCGAAAGGGTGAGCACACATCATGGCTCAGTGAGTAAACAGAATAATGCAACAAATATATGCATATATTCAATTCATATCTTTGGTCTGGTTCATAAGTTTGCAATGTGCAATATAAAGGATAGGTAGCCGCCGCACCTCTATACACGAGTGTGTGAAGCTGCCCAAAGGATCAAACACCAATGCCGTCCCACATGCACCCACCATGGAATAGAGATAGAGCTAAAGTGCTTAGGACTGCACCGCATCACACTTCCCCTAATGCCCTACCCATACCAACACATAAGCCCCTATTGGCGAGGGCTTGTAAACTGGGCTGATAACTAACCAATCCTAATATCAGTGTATCCAAGGCCTCACCCCATCATCCCTCAATACATCCATAGAGATAGAGCTAAGGCCCCCCAGCAGAATCAGAGACTACTTGGTCTGAGACCACCTCCCCTGATGCCCTACGACATAATAGTTCTGCTAAGGTAATGGCGATATGACGATGTCAGTGGATGAGAAATGAGTAGAGATAGAGATAGAGTTTGGTGACCAGGATGAACCACGGTGTCACGTCCTCCCACTGATGCCCCACTCGCATTAAGTACACTAACCACACACAAACATTCACATGTCTATTCCTAGCATCACCATCATCATCATGTTATAAATATACGGAATCAAATATGCATGAACATTAATAGCAGGAATATTGGATGATATGTTAAATGCATAATACACGCATTAAATCATAGAAACATTCATGGCATCGGACTCAATAAACAAAAACAGTTTATTATTAGCCAATTAGTTTAGGTCATGTTCCCTCACCTTTGATTGAGTGTAAATCCCCATTCAAGCTTTATGAATCACTTTTAAATCACTTGAAAACCTAACCAAGTTGTTAGATTTTAATTATATTTAATTTCGTTAAATTTAAACTAACAGAAACTGTAGGGTTGCAAGGTAGGGTAGCACCTAGGGTCTCAGTTTCTGTGACCCTAGGGTGTAGGGTCGCTTGTGGGGTCGGATATAATTCGACCCTACGTGCGACCACACCCTCCCTGGAACTTCCCGTGGGCATGTGGTTGATCATGTGGTCTCATAGCAACCACACATATTATGGTCGACCTTTCACTCTTAATTTCATTCCTTCATGTTTGGACCTTTGGCTTACCATCATGGTCTTTCCAACGATTGTTCTATGGCTCAAAACTATAATTTTTACACACTATCCATTGCTTGCAATGATTTCCTCCATGGATTCCTTTGGAACTTGTCCATGGATGGATGATTTGGGTTTCTCCTAATCCTATGTTCCTCTTAAACTATTATAGGCTCTTAATTCAGGTAGGGAATTAGAATCATACCTTAAGTTTGCTGAGATTCAGAGGTTCCTCTGAACTTCTTCCTCTTCCTTAGTCTTCTTCTTCAATTTTCTTTCTCTTCCTTCTCTTCTCTCTCTCTCACTTTCAATTAGGGTTCTAAATGAGTGAAATATGCTAAGGGACGTCCTATTTATAGAGGAAAACCCTCTAAATATGCCCTAATGAGTTTAGGAAAGAATCCCCCTCGGATTAGGAAGGTTTTCTAATTTTTGGTTTCTGTCTGTTTTCGTAGGGTCGCATGTAGGGTCGCAGAATCCATCGACCCTACGTTTTTTAAAACATGCGACCCCACGACCAAAAAGTCATGGGTTGGACTCTTTTGGGTGTGGTCGGTCATACCTTAATAGGCATGCAACCCTACCCTCATATTTGATTGTTTTGAGTTAAATTTCATACCTGGTCGTATAGTTTCTTCATGTACTTGGTCCACTTGGCTCGACCATGATAGGTAGACCTGGTTCAATGTGGTAAGACCGGTTAGTTCGATATGGATCTTACAACTCCCCCCTCTTATTAAAAATTTTGTCCTCGAAATTTTTACATACCTTTCGAGTCGAAAAGGTGAGGATATTGCTTCCGCATAGCATTCTCTTCTTCCCATGTGATCTCTTCTATATCTCGGCTCCTCCGGGTGACCTTAACATAATAAATGTCACGGTTGCGTAGACATTGAACCTTTCGACTGGTGATTTCAGTTGGTGCTACTTCAAATGTCAAATCATCAGTCAGATCTGGTGGATCCGCTGTCAAAATGTGTGTTGGATCTCTGACGTACTTCTTCAATAACGAGATATGAAATACATCATGCACACTTGACATAGACGGTGGTAATGCTAACTGATAAGCCACTTTTTCACGTTTAGCTAGAATCTCATATGGCCCGACATATCTCGGACTTAGCTTCCCTTTCTGCCCGAATCGTTTTAAACCTCGCATAGGTGATACCTTCAAGAATACCTTATCACCCACGACAAATTCAAGGTCTCGACGTCGAGTATCTGCATACTGTTCTGACGATTCTGAGTTGTTCTAACTCTTTCCTTAATAATGTTGACTACACGACAAGTCTCTTCAATAAACTCTGGTCCAACGGTACTCCGTTCACCAACTTCATTCCAAAATAAAGGAGTTCAACACTTCCTACCATACATTGCTTCATAGGGTGACATCTGTATAGTAGCCTGATAGCTGTTGTTATAGGCGAACTCGATCAATGGTAGTTTCTCATCCCATGAGCCTTTGAAATTAATAACACAAGCTCAAAGCATGTCTTCTAAAATCTGAATGGTACGCTCCGATTGTCCGTCTGTCTAAGGATGGAATGCAGTACTAAACTTCAACGTTGTACCCATAGCCTTCTACAATCTTTCCCAAAACTTTGAATTAAAGCGTGGGTCTCTGTCGGATACAATGCTTTCAAGTACACCATGTAATCTGATAATATTATCCACATATAGCTTGGCTAACTCTTTAGGGTATACTAAGGTCGTATTGCTATGAAACGAGCTGTCTTAATCAGACGATCTACAATCACCCAGACCGCGTCAACTACTCGGGGAGTCAATGGTAACCTGGTGACGAAGTCCATAGTGATGCAGTCTCATTTCCATGCTGGTTCTAGCAGTGGCTGCAACAATCCTACAGGTCTTTGCCTTTCAGCCTTTACCCTCTAACAATTTAAACATTGAGACACAAATTTAGCTACATCTGCTTTCATTCCTCTCTACCAATATACTTTCTTCAAATCATGATACATCTTCGTACTTCCAGGATGTACCGAATAAGCGGTGGTATGAGCTTCCTTCATTAGTCTGTGTCTAATATCCAAGTTTTCAGTTTCAATAACACATACTCTTCCTTTGTACTTCAGTACCTTTTCATCGTCCAAGGTGAACTCAGGGATAGTCCTACCTTTTTCGATGTTGTCTTGTATCATTCTCAGATAAGGGTCTAATTAATAGCGGTTTTCATTTCATCTACTATATCAGGTACAATCTTCAATGTTGCGAATATATTTGAAAACCGATGAAAAAACACTTGGTTGGTTGATCCACCCGGTGCATCTATCACGAATTGCTCATTATCATAATTGAATACTTTTCCAGTAACACACATTGTTGCAGTCGTGTTAACCTCTCCTTGGGATTTTACTATTGTTTTTATGCTCAGCACATCAGCAACTACATTAGCCTTCCTTGGATGATATTGGATATCGTAATCATAATCTTTCAATAATTCCAGTCATCTTCTTTGTCTCATGTTCAACTCCTTCTGATTAAAAAGATAAGTGAGACTCTTATGATTTGATTTAATCTAAAATTTCTCTCCATACAAATAATGTCTCCATATCTTGACAGCATGTACTACTGCTGCTAATTCCAAATCATGAGTGGGATAGTTCTTCTTATGTGTTTTTAATTGTCTTAAGGCATATGCAACTAATTGTTCTCCTTGCATAAGTACACATCCTAAACTCAATCCGGACGCATCATTGTATGAGGTAAATGATTGTCCAAGAATAGGAATAGTCAAGATGGGATCGGATATCAATCTAGCCTTCAATGTTTGGAAACTTTTCTCACATTTGTTGGTCCAAACAAACTTTTCTCCTTTCTTAGTCAAACTGGTGAGAGGTACGGCGATCCTAGAGTAATCTTCCACGAATCGTCGATAATATCCAACTAGACCTAGGAAACTTCTGATTTCCGTAACACTCTTAGGTGCTTCCCACTTCACAATGACTTCAATCTTGCTAAGATCCACTTTAATTCCTTCAGCGGATACAACATGGCCTAAGAAAGCGACCTCATTTAGCCAAAACTCACACTTTGTAAATTTGGCATAAAGCTTCTCTTTTCTTAGTCGCTGTAGTGTGACTCTTAGATTCATGACATGTTTTCTTGTCCTTAGAGTATACCAATGTATCACAATAAATACGATAACTGACGTATCCAACATATCATGGAATACTCGATTCATAAGTTCCATAAAAATTGCGGGTGCGTTAGTCAATCCAAAAGACATGACTAAAAATTCATAATATCCATATCTTGTTCTAAATGCTGTCTTTGGAATATCACCTTCCTTAATCTTCAACTGATGGTATCCTGACCAAAGATCAATCTTGGAGAACACCTTGGCACCTTGCAACTGATCGGACAAGTTATCGATCCGAGGCAATGGGTACCGATTCTTGATTGTAAGCTTGTTCAATTCCCGAAAGTCTGTACACAGTCTAATGCTACCGTCCTTCTTCTTCACAAACAATACTGGCGCTCTCCATGGTCATATGCTGGGTCTGATATAACCCTTGTCCAGTAATTCCTGTAATTGCACCTTCAATTCCTTCAGTTCAGTAGGAGCCATTCGATAGGGTGCTTTGGATACTGGTGCGGCTCCGGGTATAAGATCTATAATGAACTCTATCGCTCGATCGGGTGGTAGTCCTGGTAGTTCCTCAGGAAATACATCCAAAAAGTCACGCACAACTTCAATATCTTCCATTCGTGGTGCTCCTTGGTAAGATCGACCACAGACACTAAATACCCAACTCCTCCTTTCTCGAAGCATTTTCTAGCTTTTAATGCAGAGAGGATGAGTTTTCGTTTACGGGGAAGTTTGGTTCCCGCAAAACTAAACTCTACTCCTTGCTTGTCCTTAAATGTTAATTTTTTTCTGCACATAATAGGTTTGCAGAATGCCGAGCTAACCAATCCATTCCCAAGATAACGTCAAAGTCTGCCATCTCGAGTTGAATCAAGGTTGCATCCAAAATCTTCTCGCCGATAAGAACTGAACATGGTCCATAATATTTTTCTAGTTCCACTTTTAGTCTCATAGGCGATCTTACAAGCAATTTATCATCTAAAGATCTGAGGGATAGATTTAGCTTCTTTCCAAATGACACAGATATAAAAGAATGAGTAGCTCCAGAATCAAAGAGTACTCTGGCGGGTATGCCATTAATAGGTACGATACCTGTGATTTGTTTTAATTTAGTCTACATGCTCACACAAGGTAATAAAAAATGAAAGGTTCATGTCATACCTGGGACCACATCAGGCGATGTGGCAGCATCCTCAGATGTAACTGCATAAACCTTCCCTTGTTGTAGCTACTTCCTAGGCTTAGGACACTCCCTTGAATAATGTCCAATTTGGTTACAGTTAAAGCATTTTACTCCTTCATTATTTGGCTTTTGTTGCGGTTGGACTACTAAAGTAGTCTTGGCTGCAGCATTAAAGCCTTGAGTACGGAAGGGTTTGAATGTCTTTGTGTTCCCTCTGTTGTATAAATTTCCGTTAGTCCTCTTGATACCTCTATTTTGAGCAAAGTAGCTTTCCTTCTGGCTCGACTCTACTACTCGAGCAATCTGTACCGCTTCATTGTAAACCTTCTTTTTCAGTCCCAGAACATGCTCCCGAATGCTTCCTCTAAGTCCCATGACAAACCTTTGGGTCTTAGTATTTTCCTCCAGCATGCTGGAGGGTGCAAAGAAAAACAGCTCTTTATAACGCTGTTAGTATGCATCCACAGTCATCTGTCCCTGATACAAACTCAGGAACTCTCTTTCCATAGCATCTCTGAAACTTCTGGGAAAGTACTTCTCAAAGAATGGATTTTTATAGATAGCCCAAGTCAATTGGGTGTGCTTTGTTAATAGATAAGTCCGAGTAGACTTCCACCAGTGGTGTGCATCGCCCTTCAGCATAAATGTGACGCACAACACTTATTCTTCTTTATTAACTGTCATCATCATAAAATTCCTTTCCATCTCGTCGATCCAATGAGCTGGCCACAAAGGATCCGCTGGCTTACCATTATATTCCTTGGGTTTCATCTTCAGAAAGCGCTCGATCAGCCGTGAGTGGTCCAACTGATACTGAGCATAGGCCCCATACATAGGTGGTTGATACTGGTAACTACCTTGAGCTACCTTAGGATTCTGTACTGGAGCTTGTACCACTGGCATTTGAGGTGCTTAAGGTACTGTGTTGCTACCCCTGGTACTGTGCTAGCTTGTCCGGTCGGCATAGGTGTAGTGTGTGCAGCTGAAAAAACCATTCTTATAGCAGCCTGCATATTGGCTTGCACCTGCTGTATTTGCTACCGCTGTTGTGCCAGATGCATTACTACTGTGGCCAAATCCGTAGGTGGAGCTGGCAAGTTTGTAGGATTTGCCTGGCCATTAGCTCCTAGCGGTGCCACATTCGAATTATCTTGTACCTCAGGAATTTCATGGCTAGTTTCCTCCACAGGTGGTGGTGGTTGAATTGGGTTACGTCCTCGTCTGGTCACTCTTCGCCCAGCCATTTCTTGTCCTGGTAGTGGTAATGTTTGAAAAAATCATAGAACATGTGAGGCAACCATAATATACTTCATTCCCATGTTAAAATCCAACTTTCAATGTAAAATTGTAATTTTTCCAACTCATTCAGACAAATTACTATATTTTTCATCGTAGGGTCGATGGTAGGGTCGCTCTATATTCGACCCTAGGGTATGCGACCCCAAAAACCCTGTCAGCTAACTGAGAGCCTAGGGTCGATCGTAGGGTCGGTATATGTCCGACCCTAGGTCCGACCACACGATGTCTATCAAATCATCGAGAGCCTAGGGTCGATGGTAGGGTCGGTAGTAGGGTCGCACATTTTGTTGAATTCTGCGACTTAAACCGGATTTTGGATTCATTTCCTACCCTTTCTTCTTTCTTCCAACTGAACTTGCTTCCCCTGAGTTGCTACAGTATCGACCCCTAGTATTTGGTGATCATTTCTTTCGTTCACAACTACCATTCCTTTCCTTCAGGTATACTCTCTACTATTTGTCATTTTTAAGCTTTCAAAACTAGGTTTTTCTCCATTTATATCATTTTCTTCAAATTAAAATTTTTTTAATCGTAAAAATTTAATTTTTATTGGGGGCTTTTGCTATTGGCTACCCAATGGACGAAATCCCTCAAAAATATTGGAGTTTCATCGGTTGGTTATTGAGAAACTTGAAATTTTCCATTTTTGACCTAATTTTTGAGATTTTTGCAATTTGTTGAAATTTCTTCAAATTCGATTTTCCTAGCTTAAATTTCCAACTGTATGAGCTTTGCAGGATGGTTTGGAATATATGTAAGTCCTCCTACCCAGCTATTTGGGTGAAAAGTGAGGCTTTTGGCCAAATCATACTGTTATATTGTCAAAATTTTGAATTTTTCACCATATCTAATATCTTGTTTATTGTTCTGTATATTTGCAGATAGCATGGCTCATACGAAGGTTCCTAGAGCTCATGATCCCATTCGTTTCCGCTCTAACGAGGCAGAGGCTCAGTATGCTCACTATGAGAGTAAGAAAGTGGAAGGGGGTCGCTGTGTAAACTTGGCTAGTCTAGCCTTGTTTAACGTAGATGGAGCCTTTAGTGACATGGGTTTGCTTGCCGTGATCACATATGAGGCTTGTACTTGTCCTGCTTTGGTGAAGCAGTTCTATTGCAATCTCTAGGTGGTGGGTGATCGCAATGATACAGAGAGGGGTAGGGAGCTCAGAATCACTAGCTATGTGAAAGGGGTGAAAGTTTCCTTCAACTGCCAGGAGTGAGCTGATCTTTTGGGCTTATCAAATGACGATCCCTTAGTGTACTGTGCTCCTAAGGAACCCCAGTTCCTTTCCTTGATGATGCGTGCTAAGATTGATAGTTAGCTTCTTAGAGGTGATTGCTGGGAGATGAAGGCGATCAACCTACGGTCTGAGCCTCGGGTGTACTGCAAGATCATTCAGCACAACCTGATCCCCTAGAGTGGCCACTATGATAGGATTTCTCAGTTGACCCAGTATGTCCTGTACTGCATTTGCACTAGGCAGACTGTTTGCCTTCCTTATATTATCATTAGGATGATGATCCGTGCTACACTGCCTGGTTAGCTAGCAACCTACCCTATGGACGTCTGACTACTACTTTGCTCACACGCCTACAGGTTGACTTATTGGATGAGAGGATTCATGAGGATACTTTCTCTTCTGACCTGGACTGGGAGGCCATCTACAGGATGGGTATGCGAGATGCGCAGGTTAGTGATGATGAGAGAAACGCTCTGGTGGGTCCCCGTACTCGGGTAGAGGTGGCAGACACTGAGGAGGCAGCAGCAGCAGTAGGAGGAGGGGTCCATGGGGGTGATGCTGAGGATGATGATTGTATGTATATGGATGTAGACATCATACCTCCTCCATCACCACTGCATTCTACTGGAGCTGGTCTTTCTCGGGTTCCTTCACATACAGCTGGTCCTTCACACCCACCATCTGATGATGTGATGGGGCTGCTGCGTGAGATTAAAGAGGCTCAGTGCGCGATTGATTGGAGAGTAGGAGAGCTTCTGGATGCTCAGCGCGCGACTGATGGGAGAGTAAGAGAGCTTCTAGATGCTCAGTGCGCGTCTGATCAGTAGGTGGCCGATCTGACAACTAGTCTCCAGACGACCCAGACTCAGGTAGCCTGGTTGACTAGAGTATATGCCGAGGATTATGATAGAGATCACGAGGCACCTCTTCCTTCAACACCTCCAGATTCATGATGTATATTTCTTTTTGTTGTTTTTCCTTATATTACAGAGTAATTGTCTGGATTGTGGACCGTACTCTGATTTGGATATGTATATACGTTGTTTTTCTTCGATATGTATATGAAACTTGTTTCTCATCTTAATAGTGCATTATTCTCTTTCTTAGTTTTGTCTCAAACAACACAGGTGCTTATGGTGTGTTATTATTACAGCTTTTAAGTTTAAACCTAACTCAGTTCACGAACTTTTATGGAAGTATACTGGTTTAATAGACAGGGCCTGAGAGCTTTGATACCAAGTTGTCACACTCAATTCTGTACAATCTAGAATGGTGTGATGAACCGTCAATAAACCAATGGTTCAACCAGGATCTCGAATAGACTGTGTCCATTTTCTTAAACCATATACATCTACAACCATAATCAAAGTAAATAAATAATAGCGGAAGTCTTTATACTAATGAACTGAGAGTCTAACAATGGTAACATAAAATAAATTATCCAATTATCTTCAATGACTAAGACATAAAATAAAATAAAATAATCAATTACATTTCCTTAAATAATTTAAATAAAAATCTAATCGAAGACGCATGAGTTGCACTTGCACAACGAATCATGTGACTCCATAATAACTTCTGCATCCATCGCCGCAGCATGTCCGTACATAGGAGCATTCATATAGTCTTCTACTGTGGTACCTGCATCATCAACTAAAAGTATTCGACGTCGAAAGGGTGGGCACACATCATGGCTCAGTGAGCAAACAAAACAATGCAACAAACATATGCATGCATTCAATTCATATCTTTGGTCTGGTTCATAAGTTTGCAATGTGCAATAGAAAGGATAGGTGGCCGCCGCACCTCTATACACGAGTGTGTGAAGTCGCCCAAAGGATCAAACACCAATGCCGTCCCACATGCACCCACCATGGAATAGAGATATAGCTAAAGTGCTTAGGACCTCACCGCATCACACTTCCCCTGATGCCCTACCCATACCAACACGTAAACCTCTATTGGCGAGGGCTTGCAAACTGGGCTCGCAACTAACCAATCCTAATGTCAAACAGTGTATCTAAGGCCTCATCCCAGCATCTCTTAATACGTCCATAGAGATAGAGCTAAACCCCCCCCCCCCGGCAGAGTCAGAGACTACACGGTCCGAGACCACCTCCCCTGATGCCCTACGACATAATAGTTTTGCTAAGGTAATGCGATACGACGATGTCAGTGGACAAGACTTGAATAGAGATAGAGCTAGAGTATGATGACCAAGATGAACCATAGTGTCACGTCCTCCCCCTGATGCCTTACTCGCATCAAGTACACTAACCACACATAAATATTCACATGCCTATTCCTAGCATCATCATCATCATCATGTTATAAATATACGAAATTAAATATGCAAGAATATTAATAGCAGGAATATTGGATGACATGTTAAATGCACAATACACGCATTAAAGCATAGAAACATTCATGGCATCGGACTCAATAAACAAAAATAGTTTATTATTAGCCAATTAGTTTATGTCTTGTTCCCTCACCTTTGATTGAGCGTAAATCCTCGTTCAAGTTTTATGAATCACTTTTAAATCACTTGAAAACCTAACCAAGTTGATAGATTTTAATTAGAATTAACTCCGTTAAATTTAAACTAACATAAACTATAGGGTCGCAGGGTAGGGTAGCACCTAGGGTTTCAGTTTCTGCGACCCTATGGTGTAAGGTCGCATGTGGGGTCGGATATACTTCGACCCTACATGCGACCACACCCTCCCTGGAACTTCCCGAGGGCATGTGGTCGATCATGTGGTCTCGTAGGGTCGGATATCATTCGACCCTACGTGCGACCACACGTATTATGGTCGACCTTTCACTCTTAATATCATTCCTTCATGTTTGGATCCTTTGGCTTACCATCATGGTCCTTCCTATGATTGTTCTATGGCTCAAAACTACAATTTTTACACACTATCCATTGCCCACAATGATTTTTTCCATGGATTCCTTTGGAACTTGTCCATGGATTGATGATTTGGGTTTCTCCTAATCCTATGTTCCTCATAAATATTCTAGGCTCTTAATTCAGGTAGGGAATTAGATTCATACCTTAAGTTTGCTGAGATTCAGAGGTTCCTCTGAACTTCCTCCTCTTCCTTAGTCTTCTTCTTCAATTTTCCTTCTCCTCCTTCTCTTCTCTCTCTCTCACTTTCAATTAGGGTTCTAAAGGAGTGATATAGGCTAAGGGGCGTCCTATTTATAGAGAAAAATCCTCCAAATATGCCCTAATGAGTTTAGGAAAGAACTCCCCTTGGATTAGGAAGGTTTCCTAATTTTCGGTTTTTGACTATTTTCGTAGGGTCACATGTAGGGTCGCAGAATCCGTCAACCCTACATTTTTTAAAACATGTGACCCCACGACCAAAAAGTCATGGGTTGGACTCTTTTTAGGTGGGGTAAGTCATACCTGTTTAGGCATGCAACCCTACCCTCATATTTGACTGTTTTGAGTTAAATTTCATACCTGGTCATGTGGTTTCTTCACGTACTTGGTCCACTTGGCTCGACCATGATAGGTAGACCTGGTTCAATGTGGTAAGACCGATTAGTTCGATACGTGTCTTACAATCTGTATATAGGATAAACGGCAAGCCTGATGTTGGGATGGTCAAGATAGGTGTAGAGACTAGTCTTGACTTCAAAGTCTGAAAGTACTTCTCACACTCATCTGTCCATATGAACTTTTCTCCTTTCTTGGTTAGTCTTGTGAGTAGAACGGCGATTCTTGAGTAGTCTTCCAGCCCCTCATAGGCTCACTCAAGCTCTCGTAACTCTTCTTTAATGGCAAAACCACCATTCAATGCTCCTTGGAGCTTCAAGCAACATCCCTCACTCACAAACATTCATTCAAGCTCTTCATTACAAATTAATGGCACCCCATTATACCCATAGAAGGTTGGTGATGAGAATCCAAGCCTTAAACACACACCATACTTTCAAAAGAAGTTTTTTGCCTAAAAATTATAACTTCTCTCTCAACTTCGTCCCCAAATCATTCCCAATGTGTCGAGCATTCAAAATCACGAACGTGGGCTTTTGGATCATCCGATTTGGACTCCAAACGAGAGAATTACGCACAAATGAAGATCGGCCATAGAAATCATTTCAAATGGAATCTTTGGAGACCTAACTGTGCACTTGCGCAACACTAGTGCGCCACTACCACTGCGTTGCCGAGATCCGATTGGCATAGTTAAGAATCTTCTATGGAAGCCATTTGATCGAACAAGAAATGGTAGGATCTTTTATAAGCCGTCGAATCTTCATCATTGCAGTAGGCTTGATCGGCCCTGATGTTATCCAATGGATCAGGATATAAGCCGACGCCTCACTATATGTGTGCAGCATCGAATCAAAGGGCGTCCTTCATGCGACGCGATACACAGCTTTAAGTTGCACCTAGCCAATGCGAATTCTCGCGAGTGGATCAAGATGCGACCGACGTAATACATGTTAGCCCGCACTTTTCTGAGCCATCAGATAAGCATATGAGCTTCGTGGCTCCATCTTGGCAGTTTATCTTGAATCAATTTTTTCTAAACTTTCCAAATTGCCCCTGAGAATCATTGTACTACCCTCTGTAACCGAAGGAGTGCCAAGAAAACGCAATTTGGGTTTCTTTGGCAGAAGGTCTCTCTCTCTCTCTCTCCTGACCTTTTGTCAAGCACCTCGTGTGCATGCGGGAGGTGCCATGGGGCATGCGCGCTGGCCTGCTACCTTGCGAGCCTGCTACTTGGTGCATGGCCATGGGCTTGCTTGCGGGTTGGCTTGCTACTGCCTTGCTTACAGGCCTGGGATGTGTGCCTTCCGGCAAGGCATGCGGCTGCGGCATGGCTGCTATGCTGCTATGCTACTTGGCTTGCCATGTAGCCTGGCCACCTCAGCATTGGGACCCACATGTGGTGGACCCACACTCATTTTCTCTCTCCTCCTTCTCTCTCCACTTTCTCTCTCTTCATTCTCTTTCTTCATTCAGTTACCACATCATTCTTTCTCTCTCTTCTTTTTCTCTATCATCATTCTGTTTTCATTTTGTGTTTACCCGTTGCCACATTAGCTATGATTGCCACACAAATAGTGGGACCCATTGTAGGATCCACTCTCTCTCTCTCTATCTCTCTCTCTCTCTCTCTCTATTTTCTCTCCTTTTTCTATCACCATTCTCTCTCTAGAGTTTCTCGCTCATCAAACAAGCCACATCATCAGTGAGTGTCCCACACTCTGTAGAACACTATAGAACACGCCCAAGGCTTTCTCAGCTCTGCCACTTACACAGACACTCTCTCTCCTACACTGACGCTGTTTCTCCTCATTTCTCTAACTGTAAGCTCATCCACATTGTCCCATAAGCTAAGTTGCCAACAATGACAACACATGGCCAACACAAATTCGGACCCTAATGTCAAATTCTCGGATTGGGAAGATAATTATGGAATTCTTCCTCACCAACCCTTGTGTGATAGGGACACTATGGCAATCTC
The DNA here is from genome assembly GCA_028583415.1 of Protea cynaroides. Taxonomy (NCBI): domain Eukaryota; kingdom Viridiplantae; phylum Streptophyta; class Magnoliopsida; order Proteales; family Proteaceae; genus Protea; species Protea cynaroides. The sequence goes on along the minus strand of JAMYWD010000324.1, from coordinate 28,660 downwards.
TAGTTCTGCTGACCAAATGTTCCTTAGAAGGAGTACCTGCATTCGTATTCCCCCTAGTTGGCTCCGAGATAAAATTGAGCTGGTTGATGTGTCTACTTTGGTTTTTTTTTTTTCTTTTCTTTAATTTTGTTAAGCCTTAGTTATGGTGTAGCCTAGGCCCATTGTAATATTGTTTTGCTTTGTTGTTTTTGGCTGACCTCTATCGGGGCTTTTAGCTTCTTGTGCTCTCGTCTCTTAGAATCAATAAAATTTTACTTATAAAAAATAATTAAAAAAAAACAAAAAACAAAAATAAAAAATAAAAAATAAATAAAATACAAAAATTAAGAGCATTTTTTTCTGTAAATGGTCAGCAAATATTTTCTTATATTAAAATAATAAAAGTACAATAAATCAGAAAAATCTTCTAAGGTAAAACGCCACCTTCGGCATTGTCATTAGCAGGATACCTTAGAGGATTATAATTTCAATTACTGGAATCTAAATCTAAATCTATGGGATGCATCCCACATAACCTCTCTAGCAATAAAGATTGGACACTCCGTCCATACAATAGTTCTTTTCTCTATAGCTCCTCTTCTTACAAGTCCATCAGCCATTGTATTGATCTCACTAAAACATTATGTATATCTGATAACAATTCCTTCAGCTTTTATCTCAGTGCCTGCCATTCTTGCATCAAGTACCATGGCATCCTTCCTGTTCTGAGAGCATGGGCCCTTCTCGATTTGATTATGGGTTGAAGGCCTTGCTGTATAGTTTACGTCCAATGGAAGAACCAGCACTGAGCGGGTGATGTAATGTGGACTTGGATCTTCTCCAGCCGTCCTGCCATCCAGCCAAGTGATCCAGTGACCAAGGAACACTTAGCACGCATATCCAGACATTGATATGCATGCCAGGTAATCCTTAGCCACTAAATCACTGTTGGAGGGGCAGGACCACTGGAGACGATCTTTTTCCATGTAATGTGGTGGATGATTGAGAAATTTTGTTTATGGCTGTCTTCTAGCAGTAGGGTTTGGTGAGAAGTGGGGACGGGGGGCAATGTTAATTGGGGTAGGTATGGGTTTGTATAATCGGGATTCAAGGTTGGTAAGATGGAAGGGTATGGGTAATAGGGTTGTTAATTGGGGTAGTGGTGTGTATAAGTGGGACCGAAAGTTAGATGGAAGGGTAAAGGGGGAATTGTTAATTGGGGAAGGCAAAAAATTAAGTCATCACGTAGAGACAAGACTAAAAGTTGGTCAAATTTTTATTCTATTCAAGATAAATGAAGGTGAACTATTCTTCAATTTTTTTTATATATTATTACTTGTGAACTCTAATTAATTATTAGGAAAGTTGAAAACTTTGAAGATTAAAAATTCTTTAAAAAATTATGAATTATTATGGAGAAAACTTTAAAAGCATTACCCAATGGCTCAACCTTTTTACCAAAAAAAAAAAAAAAAAACATATGGCTCAACCTTGAAGAACGTGAAATTTCATGCGTTGATGACAGATTTGATACCTCAAAAATATTAATATACATTAACCAATGTATGAAACTTGATGAACATGAAATTTCACTCGTTGATGACAGATTTAATTCCTTAAAAATATTAATATGCATTACCCCATGTCTCAACCTTGAAGAACTTGAAATTTCACATGTTGATGACAGTTTTGATTCTTCAAAAGAATAAATTTCAATTACCATTCAAAATAATTTTGAAACATCATCTATTATCCATAATTTTCAAAAAACATCAACTACACCCAAGTAATTGACGGAAGAGACTGAAATCACTATTAGACATTTTTATCCTTTTTATTTTTAATTAATTTTTTTTTAAAATTAATAAAATAACTAATATAACCCTTCACTCCTCTCATGTCAAGCCCCAATTGAAATCTTCGTAGTTCCAACCCTCTAATATAGAGTGACGACCAGGAATTTGGTAGAGTAGAGGAGACGATATCAAGGATGATCTTCACAAGAACCCTCTGGTATAAAGTTTGAAACCTGGATTCTTGAGAGAACACAAGGACTTGAAAGCTTTCACCTGCGACTGAAGTTTCAGGTAATCGTCCTTGTTCTCCTCCAAACACTTCTTCAGAGCTTCGACATCGAATGGAGACATGACGTTCTATGCACCAATGTCACCAATGTTATCCGTTCTCTTGTCCATCGCTTCCCCAACTCAAACAACTAAAGAATTTCAAACTCCAATGGATAAACCCTGATACATTCAGAATCAACCAAATCACAAACTTGAAACCCTAATTGAAACCAAATTGATCGTTATTTTCTAAAATTCAAAGAAATATCTCGCACTGATCCTAAGGGTAGAAAAGAAAAGGAGTCTTAAGACTAAGGAAAATCGAATCGGAAACAGAAATTTCGTTCCCTCTCTTTTTCCTCCTCTCTTAAGAGTAAATTTAACCCATAAATGGTTGAAACTTATCTAAAAAGGAAAATGAATAACATCAGGAGTTGCAGGCGATTCTTCTTCTTCCAATATAAACTGTGGATCTTGGTTGGATCTTTTCACACTTTTCATCTCATTATGGTTAAATAGACCTTTTGATTTGATGCTTTTATGTTAGTTTTTCGGTGTTCTTGCTATCTTGAAGTCGCCAATTTGTGTTGGAATAAAAGGACTGTCGTAAAAAGAATTTTCAGTGGAGCGGAATCATTGGAAAACTCTCTCTTTCGACCTTCTGCTTCTCCTCTTCGATCTTCCGTTCACTCAAACGGGCAAAACCATGGGTTTTCCCATGGTTGTTTGACACACAGAAGGAATAGAGAGCAGGGAACAGAGAACCCAAGAGGAATTGCAGAGAGGTGGAGATTTTAAGATGAAAAGAAAAGCATAAAATCAAAAGGCATTTTTGGGAATCCGAATTCCCAAACCCCCAAAATCAAAAGGATCTTGAGATGAACCGTTCCGACCACAAAGAGTAGACAATCAGAGTTCAAAGAACTGGGTGGGAATGAAAACATTGATTGTTTGCAAATTGCTATTTTCTTCTTCTACTCCCCTTCGATTTGAAACTTGCAAAGAAGTTGTTTGAGTGAACGGGAGATTGAAGAAGAGAAGTTGTATGGTGAATTAAGTGAAAGAGGGTAAAACTGTCTTTCAATATTTTCTTAAGGGTATTATTGTTCATTTCAAAATCGATTTTAGATGACATCAGCAACTAATGGGATTCGTTTAACGGAATGGATCTATTTGATTAACGGTAATAAACATTTGGGTGGTAGTTGATGTTTTTTGAAAGATGTGGATGGTAGATAATGTTTTGAAACTATTTTGGAGGTAGCTGAAATTAATATAAATATTCATTACCCGATGTCTAAACCTTGAAGAATTTGAATTTTCACATTTTGATAACAGTCTTGATTCCTCGAAAATATAATTAATATGCATTACCCAATGTCTCAACTTTGAGGAATGTGAAATTTCACGTGTTGATGACAAACTTGATTCCTCAAAAATATTAGAATTAAGTAGGTACATCTCCAATGGAAGATCAAACTTAAAAGAACAATTAGATTTTTTTTTTTTTTTTTTTTTTTTTTTTTTTTGTGTGTGAAACTTACAAGAACAGTTAGTGTTTTGTCCAGGTAAGATTGCTCCAACTAAGATTAAAGTGGTCGGTATTAGGCACGAACTTAAAAAAGTGGAAGCATCTACCTAATGTACGTTGTTCTGTGTTAACTGAGATCATAGTTATTTAATTCAGATTCAAGAATTATTCGGAAGGAGAATAATTCGGAATGAGTTTCGATAATTTAAGAATTCGGTCAAAAATGAGGTAAAAAAAACGGACTTAAAATAAAATTCGAATTCGGTTCGATTCGGGAATTATTCTTTTGTCTAAAAAAAATTCGGACAAAAAATTCGAATGTTAATTTTTAATATTTGGTGCTCCTATCAATCTATTATTACACCTACATAATATATAAGTGATATTAGAATAATATTTTATTTATAAATAACAATATAATACATAATAGATGGGTATGTGTGTATAACAGTGGATTCGTTAGATGTCATTACAGTCTATAATGTGGATCATTAGATTTTATTATGATTGCAATACCAATCTAGTGGAACTAATGTTCATAAAATCAAACATTTTCATAAATTCATCCAATCATTCTCATGAAATCTATATCTTTTTTCATGTTCATAATTACTTCCTCATGGTTATTATAATATTTATTTTTAGACTCATATTTAATCCCTATTGAAAAAACACATGAAAGTAATGACTTGCTTTGTGTTATAGTATGATTATTATACTCATATTTAATTTCATGTTATCGAATGAAATTAATGATTTACTTTATATTATAATTTTATTTTTGTACTCATATTTAATCTTACATTGGAAAAAAAAATGAAATTAATGATCTGTTTTATATTATGACTTGATTTTTTGACTTATAATTAGTCTTAGATTGAAAAAGATGCAAATAGTTATGGCACTAAGGGTTTTTTTTTTTGGAAAACTTTGTTTGAGAATAGTAGTTAAGGTATTAAGTCTTCTGTTAGGATATTAATAGTTTTTTTAAGTATAAGAATTATTCAGTATAATTCGGATTTGAAAGAATTATTTGAGATATTTATTTTTTGGACAAAAAATGCGAGAATTTTAAAGAATCATTAAATATAATTCGAATTTGGGAGAATTATTCGATTCAGAAGAATAATTCGCGAATAATTCGGATAATTAAATAACTATGACTGAGATACAAAGACTTGAGAAATTGGAATCCTTAAAAACATTGAATTAGGATCAAGAGTGTTGAGTGCTCATATATGAAAGATTACCATATCTATCCAACTTTAATAATTTCAAAACATTCAACATTAACCATTGCTGGTCCCTTAGATATCTAACAAGTGATTTTACCAAACCAGCCTTCTATATGCCAAAAGTAAGGAGTGTCCATCCCTATATATTCCATATGGATGAATCCGTCCATTAATGTTCTAAGGTTATGTTTGAAAGACAAGAAAAATAAATAAAATAAAATAAAATAAATAATAAGACCACGATGATGATGAAACAATGATGAATTTTATTTATATGTCTATATCTCTCATCTATTTCAAAAAATTTATTTTCTTAGCTGTCAAGCATTCCCTAAACCAATAATTTTAATGTGATTATAGTCCATCTACCTTCAATTACTTAATTTGTTCATTTGTTGTATTAGGCCAGTATAAGCTTCACTGGAAGATCATCTGATTTTTCAAACTTATAAAGTTGAAATGTGTCCATTAAAGACTGCCTCTATCTAATCAAGATTGGAGTTTGTGATGGTTTAACCAGTATGGGTCAAGTTATTGATATCGAATTTGTTGGATTGGTTGATTCACATCAATTTCAGCCGTAGTTAATCTGGTTCAGATTATTCCTTATCCTTTTTAATTATTTTTTAAAGGAAAAAGACAGTTACCTCTCTTGTACTATACATTAATGACAGTTGATCCCCAAAGCTTCAAGAAGATACAAACGACCCCAATTTTTAACGATGTTAAAGTTATTTTTTTGTGGACAACTCTATTTATCCCAATTAAAAGACAGTTACCTCCCCTATACTAGACCTTAATGACAGTTGACCCCCAAAGTTTCAGGAAAAGACAAACAATTTCAATTTTTAACAATGTTAAAGTTATATTTGTAAGCATTTTAGATAGATCCTCTTTGGGTTTTTCCATGGGATTTTCCATGAACCCTGACAAACACACTACACAGATTACTAGAATACAATGGGTATTGAAAAGAGATGATTAGAGACATACCTCTTGCTGTAGATTGATTTCCGACCGTTTACCTTCTATGATTTAAATGCTTTAAATGTTGGAAAGCTTGGATCAAAGTCTTCCACAGCCTGTCGGGATCCCTTGACCTTCTCTCTGCGTATGGGAACAGGAGAAGAAAATAACACCGTGGCTGTGGGGACTCTAACCATTGGTATTTATAATACCACCCCCAACCCTGGACCAGTCCCACAGTGGACCAGGTTGGTCCATCTCTAATCATACTTAAACCGGTTTACCCGTAACTAGACTCCCACTGAATCAGCTAACCTTATAATTAATTAAGCCCATAAAAATATCTTACAATATTTTTTGTGGACAACTCTATCCTCAACGTTTTATCCCAATTAAAATTAAAAAACGAAAAAAAAAAACTAAAAAGTCAAAGGGAGATAGACATTCATACCCAAAGAACGGTCGATCGCCTTCTAAGATGGTAGAAGGATCAGGGAGATTACAAATGCAAGCCCCGGTGCTGTTGCAATTTTCAGTTTTGCATCGATTGTCATCGCAGGATAAAGCTGAAGCATAGGATAACAATAGAAGCACTGAAAAGAGAAATAGGTCTCCTAATTTGAATCCCCTTCCTTTTCCAAAAATGTGCGTTTCAGCAACTAGGCCAAAGCACAGAAAACTATGGAGAGAAAGAGAGAGATGGGTGATGGTGTTCTTCACATTTTGATTTCCCTACAATTATTCAACCCTGAAGAATCTTGGGGTTTAAGCAAAGTGACAACTACGAAGTTATAGAATTAGTAATGTAGTCATGAGAGAGAGAGTAGTCATGAGAGAGAGAGAGAGAGAGAGAGAGAGAGAGAGAGAGAGAGAGATGATGATGTGCCGCAGAAGAAAGTGAAGCTGAAACCGTCAACGAGAGGTAGGGTCGGAGGTTGGAATGAAGTTTATTGGTAATAGCGACCCATCCTTTCTCAAGCTCGGAGCGGAAAAATCACAATTTCTGAATCTGGTCATAAGAACCCACAAACCATGATGATATTAGTTTCTGATTTAGGAATTTTTCCATCGTTGGGAGGTCAAGGAACTTTTCTGAATTTACGATAAAAGAACTTTTCTGATTTAGGAATTTTTCCATCATTTCTGATTTAAGAATCACAGTTAGGAATCTTTCAATACTACGGCCAATAAAGGACTTTTATTTATTGCTCCGTTATTGTGTGACTTTGAGGTTTGCAGAGAGACGTGAGGAAGAAGAAGGGTTGCATATGTCTTTTCCTGAAACTTTAGGAATCAACTATCATTAAGGTATAGTACAAGTGAGGTAATTGTCTTTTTTTTTTTAGTAAAAATACAAGGTTACTTTGGTCATTAAAAAAATATGGATCTCTCACTGTCAGTATTAATGGAAAATCCTAATGGCGTGGGTTTAGTTGTTTTCTATTAGTGTTTGTAATGGAGGTATTTGTCTCTGAAACTTTGGGGGTCAACTGTCATTAAGGTATAGTACAGAGGTGGTAACTGTTTTTTTCTCATTTTTTAATGATATTGATCACGTGCCACTCAGTCATTGAAGCTGTAAAATATCCAAAGATCAGTTTCCGCATCTGCTGATAACCTACCATTACTAAAAGCTTGGGTCACGAATTTGCAGGGAAACTTCATGTCCATACTTGTAGTTCAGTTTTCTCTTTTCTATCTTAAAATTCTCTCTTTTTCTTTTTTCTTTTTTTTCGCTTTTTTTCCCGGCTAAAGCTTTATCGTTTGCAGATTAAATGAAAAAAAAAAAAGAAAGAAGAAATCGACGACATCATGACTAAACAAAAGGAAATCTTCAAGCCCAAAGAGCCTGGAGGTGGGCATGTACATTTGTGGCATCATCACTTATGATTAAAGCCACATTGGCTATGCTCGTTTTTATGTCACCTTGGAAGTCCAAACCGTGTACAGATTCAATATAGAATTGAATCGAAGATTGATCAAATCTAAAACCGATATGAATCGACCATCATATCGATTACTAGAACAACGATTACAATCCGGTCCATAATTGCTTTTAAAGGGCTGGTTCCAGCACTGTAAACTTTGCAAAACCTAAAAGAATGAAAACACTAATGTCATGAATTTATTTTGGTAAAAAGACCAACATCATGAATTAGAGTTAGACATTCGTCAACCACTATGTTTCTAATACGATTTTTAAATTCTCGTTGAACCACTAAAAATGATGGATTAAAATGTCTTTCTTTTGAAGGTGGCTGAAGAAAAATAATCTCAATTACGTGTACATATTTGTCTCCTTAAAATAATCCATAGATCTGAAACAGTCTCCAAATCTTCTCATGCACTTTCGTCGTCATTATCCTAACCTTAAGTTAATTCGGGATGGCAAAGAAGTCTTCGGGTAGAGACAAGACTATGAGTTGGTCGAATCTTCACCTTGAAGCAATTCTTAAGGTCTGAACTATGAAATCGTTGAAAAGGGGAGATATAGGGTGATTTCATTTATTCCTACTTGTGAACTTTAATTAATTATTTGGCAAGATGGATGCTTTGGAGATTATATTATTTAAGTAATTATGAATTATTGGAGAGAATTTTTTTATAAGATTATTAGCTGTCTCCACCTTGAAGAACGTGAAATATTAATGAATTGACCGTTGAAGATGTCCAATATCTGATGATAATTTTCTGCATATGCTAATATATACCTAGGACAGAAATCCTCTCCCGTCGAGTTGTCGCTTGTCAAGGATTGAGATTGTCTCCAGTTCGTTCAGTTCGTTCAGCCACGAATGCACGGAGTAAATGTAAAAAACACGCATAATAATACATTGAGGGCGTGTCTTTAAAATCCAGTCCATCCGTCTACGATTTAACAGACTGGATGACTAGAGACGATCTTTTTCCACATGTCAATGACTGAATTTCAACCAACACACATACCGACAGATGTATATACTTTTGGATTACTAAAAGACTAGTTTGAAAAGGAGGAAGAACATTGTCTATAAAACACACCGAAGGATGCACTGCCCCTATTTCGTTTCTCTTCTGTTTCGAATTTCGACTACTTAGAAAAACAACTGATCAAATCAAGTTTTGCTCGTAAATCTCATATCCTCCTGAAAGGTAAAAAAAAATGCTTATTTTTCTTGGTTATAGGGATTATCATCATTTTTCATATACTGAGTTTCTTCGATGAAAAGACTACTCCTGCAAACAGAATGGGGGACTCAGGATCATCTCCCTGCAATTCCTCTTCTTCATCTTTCCCCTCTTCTAGGAAGGAACGCGGTTCCTCTTCTTCATCTTTCCCCTCTTCTAGGAAAGAACGCCATTCCTCTTCTTCATCTTTACCTTCTTCTGCTGGTTGCAATTTTGAGGTGTTCTTGAGCTTTAATGGTGAAGACACTCGTACCACCTTCACCGACCACCTCTACAACGCCCTAATCAATCGTGGAATCCACACGTTCATAGACAACGAAACACTCAAAATCGGAGAAGAGATAGGTTCGGCGCTTGGGTCCGCAATCCACCGGTCTGAAATTGCCATTCCCATTTTCTCCAAAAACTATGCTTCCAGCAAATGGTGCCTGGATGAACTTGCCGAGATTGTGGAGTGCTGGAAACAAATGGGTGAAAGACAAATAACTGTGATGCCTGTTTTCTACGATGTAGATCCATCGGACGTGCGAAACCAGACTGGTAGCTATATGGAGCCTTTTCAAAACCACCAAAGGAAGTTCGGCCAAGAGACTGAGAAGTGGAAGCAGGCTCTGAAAGCGGTTGGTAAATTGAAAGGACGGGAGTTGAAGAAGACCGCCAATGGGTAAGTCCAACAATAACTTGGGATAGCAATCTCCATTGATTCCGATTAGAATCGGCTGGATCTGAGAAAAATGTTGGAGTTTTTGTATCAAGAACTGAGCTTTTGTTTTTGTGATGGAAAGAATAAGATAACACCAAAAACTGAGGTTTTCTAACTTCTGTGCCAAATGTTTTTATTATTTCTTATTTATTTATTTTTTGATTATTCAGAATCATTGGAAACCGAAATCGTTCTTCATGGGTTTGGTTCAAATTTTTAATCAATGTCAAATTTTTCTTGGTTTTATGGGATTTCATCATTTTAATTTTGGGCTGGACCAATTCCCAGCCGAGTTAATTTGGGATTCTATTGGTATTGGTATTGGTATTGGAAGTGGCCAATTTGCTCCGAGGTCTGATTATATCGTCACATTTTATTCATAGATGTAATGTTTTGGTCCTTTTGTTTCAAAGTTGACCCTAGATCCCATACGAATTGTACTTGTGCCTGTATGGAGAGACTTGGTGGAAAACATTGATGATGACAAATAAAATGTGATCTTTGTAGATATTGTTTGTGCAAATGGTTATTCTTTAATCAATTCGATATGTTTTCTTGTTTGCTTCTTCTTTTGTTTAGGTGGGATTCTTTGAAAACTTTGATTTGCTTCTTCTTCCTTTCTCCTTCATACCTTTCACTAATGATTCGAGAGATTATTATAAACTTGTGATTAATTTAAAAAAAAAAAAAAAAAAACAGTTAGGAATCAATGGAATCAGCCAAATTTGACTCGGAACTGATCAGAGTCGATTTTGTTAACCCCAATTATTTTTTTATTGGGTCCAACCAAATAATCTGATTCCAGTCGATCACCAATTGAATAGGAGTCAATGGAGACCGGTCCTATACTTAATTCTGAGATTTTTTTTAAGCTTTATTTGTGGTGCCTTCTCTTCCATCATTGCAACTTGCAAGTAGGGATGTAACTAGCTTGGGATTTTTTTTTTTTTTTTTTAATTCCAGCCTAATCCTAGGTCCCTTAAATTCAGCCTAGGCTGCGATCCTATCAAACTCAATCCTGAGCCTGGAAATCTCAGCTCTGAGCCCCTGACCTAAATCTATGGGCTGAAAAGCCCAGGCCCTGACTCAAGACACTTAGGACGGGCTTGGATCACCGGGCCAAACTTACGTTCCAATTGCAGGTTGAGTATTTAAGCAGTGCCCCGGTAGAAGCACTTCCATGTTGATACACCTTTCTAGAGACTTATAACACTCTACCATTGTGGAAATACCGATTTTCCATTAAGATATTTAAAACCCTAAATTGCCATTAGGCTAAATTATATTTATTGCATAAGTTAACTGAAGACCCAAACATAATAAACTTGACTCTATATATAAAACTAGACCCACCTGTCTAGATCTAGCAACCATGGAAACCAGGTATTATAGGTTCTTAATATCTCAAAATACTACTCAAGGATAAAGAGGAAGTTAGGAGTTAGTTTCTCTAGTAGGGAGTAGGGACTAGGATCTCCTAAGCCATAGTAGTAAGGGTGTCGAAGGGTCGTTAGGGTTATTCGGGCTGGTATTAGTTTTGGCCCAAGTCGGTTTCTAGTTTAATCGGATTACTATCAGTTGTTTTGGTTTACATATATAATAATGGAAACAATAATTTTTTTTAGATATTCTTTATATTTTGGGTTTCGTTCAGTTTTCATAGTCGATCCGAACAATTTTGGTTTTGTACCAGTTCCAAAAATCATAAAGCGAGCATTGACAAATAAGGAAATTGGTTCGATTTGATACAGGCTTTTCGATCGATTCATTCCTTTCCATTGATTGTTAGGCCAGCTAGGCTTCTCTGACTGTCTTTCTTGTTGTGTCTCTTCACCTGACCAATCAGGTGGGATGTCACTCTTTCAACATGTTTTCCTTCATATTGTGATCACTAGAATTTTGTAAGGTTGCTTGTCACCATAAATTTATGAGGCTAAGTTTTGAGGTTTGTAGTTGTATCTGCCTATGTTTTTGGATGCCAACTAAGAGGCCATATTGCAGATGTGATGCTTATAATGCAACATCTTGGAATGATTACCAATTTCATTAGCCCTTACCCTATTGACCTTTTTCCTGGCCATTTGGTAATTGTTCACGCAATGAAGCCTTGTGAAGTCCTGAGTCCTAACACTGACTTTCTTAATTTGATAAATTAGTTCAGCTTCATACCTTCTCTTTTTTAGAATTTTTTCCACGTATGGTGGAGGCTAAAATGACATCATTTGTACCTAACATCGTTGAGTAATAATGAGATTTTATAGTAGTGGGTGTACTAAGTCTATCCATATGGTCATTGCCAATCTTATTAATTTAATACACATGTTTGTTCATATAATATTTATAATATTTTATTCATGTCTAATTCTTATGACTTGTTTCCCTTTTTTTATTCATCATCCAATTCATTTATTTTCCTTATTATTTGAATTATGCAGCCATGAGGCGAAGTTAATAAAACTAATTGTTGAAGATGTTTGGAGTGTACTGAGAAAGAGCCCCTTGATTGCTCATGACAACCTTGTTGAATGCGATTTTCATGTAGAAAATATGATGAAGTTGTTGAAAATTGAATCTGATGATGGAGGGATTGTGGTGGGTATTCATGGTTTAAGTGGTATTGGTAAGACAACAATTGCCAAGTGTGTATTCAATAAAGTCTCTCATAAGTTTGATGCATGTAGCTTCATAGAAAATGCTCAAGAAACTTTCCAAAAGAAAAAAAGAGGCTATTTGCAAGCTCAACTTATGGACGATCTCTTGTACCCGGACAATGCAAAGATTGATAGTGATTATCATGGAATTCAAATGATGAGGAAAAGATTATCCAATAAGAGAGTTCTTATTGTTTTTGATGATGTGGAGTTTGATTTAAAAAAAATAATCGGGGAGTATGTTTGGTGGAGCTTTGGAAGTAGGATTATCATTACAACCAAAGACAAACATATCTTAAATGTTTTTGGCACAGACCAAACTTATGAGCCTCGTGGAATGGATCCAATTCAAAGTCTTCAACTTTTCAGCAAATATGCCTTCAAAAGGGACCAACCCCCAGAATGTTTTTTGGATCTCTCAATAGAGGTGGTAAATACTCTTGGAGGACTTCCTTTGGCTCTTGAGGTTATAGGTTCATCTTTCTTTGGCATAAAAGATCCATCAGTATGGAAGGACATGGCAAAGAAGTTAAAAAAAATTCCAAATGAAAAAGTGCTTAATAAGTTGAGAATAAGTTATGATGGGTTAGATCGGGTACAGAAAGAGATGTTTCTTGATATTGCTTGTTTTTTCAATGGAATGGATAAAAATATTGCATGTTACATATGGGCTGGGCTTGACCTTTATCCTAAAATAGGAATTAAAAATCTCTGCGACAAGTCATTGGTTAAGAAGGGTGAAAACAATGAATTAAGGATGCATGATCTACTTCGAGCTCTTGGTAGAGAAATTGTTAATGAAAATAAGCTTCAGGATCCCGGGATGCGGAGTAGGCTGTGGTCGGAGCAGGATATCTTGAAAGTATTGAATAATCAAACGGTACGTTCTCAACAAATCATTTTTTTTTTTTTTATAATTTATAATCATTAATGATGTTTTCTAGCATAAGCTAACTATATTTTCAGCAAAAGAAATCAATTATTATAAATGTAAGGTTTGAGAAAACCAAATAATTAGAAATGGTAAACATGGATGGCTTCATTCAACACCCACCTCACCATCCAAGTTACAAGATTGTAATGGGGATCAAAATACAAATGATTTCATACACATATTAACTACAAAAATGCTACAATGTCAAAACACTCCATTGTGTAATATATTAGTTATTGATTTTTTTGTAATCTTCCACACACACAGTTGGATGTACTTCTCAATTCTTGTAAGTTGTAATATTTTTATTTAGAGAAAGTTTTTCTTCAAATTAAGCCATTAAAGATTCATTATAATAAGAACCCCCATGTACTAAAGCGAACGATACTTTGTAAATGTAAGTTTTGATTTTAATATAATAATCTTTCAGACTTATTTAAGGTTATCTTTGTTTTGCAGGGAACTGAGAGAGTAAAAGGACTATGTATTGAAAGAATCACAGGGAGCAATAGAGAAGAATTGAAGAGTCGTGGATTCTCTCAAATGAAGGATATAAATTTACTTAACCTCGATTATGCGAAAGTTTCTGGAAAATTCAAACATTCTTTTTCAGAACTGAGATGGCTTAGCTGGAAGGGATTCTGCAATACAGAATTTACACTAACCAAATCAAGGGAATTGACTGTTCTTGTTCTGTCACATGGATACATCACAGAAAATTGGCAGGGTTGGAGGTCTATTAAGGTCTCAATCAATGACCTTTCTTTGTTTTTGTTTTTTTTTTCTTGCGATCAATCAATCATAGAAACTTTTAAACATAAATAATATTGATATCTATCTAATAAGTTGGTTTTGTGTTATGCAGGAGGCAAAAAATCTAAAATTTCTTGATCTGTCATATAGTGCTGAGCTATCCGAAACTCCAAACTTTTCAGCAAATCTACAGTTGGAGGTATTGCATCTTGAAGGCTGTAAAAACTTGGCTACAATCGATGCGTCCATTTGTGAGTTGAGTTCTCTGAAAACACTTGACATTAGATTCACAAAAATCAGTCAGTTTCCAGAAAAATTGAGCCGCTTGGTGGCCCTAACGGAGCTTCTCATTGACCGGACTGAGATAAGAAGATTACCTAATTCAATAGGTAAATTGAAAAACCTTAAGACCCTAAGTGCTCAGTATTGTAAAATCCAGAAAGGAGGGATTGATGTTATTGGGGGACTACGCTCTTTGAAGCACTTGAACTTAAATGGAAACCAATTTCCTAGCCTACCGAAGGAGGTTTCTGACCTTGGTTTGCTCCAAACACTTTCTTTAATGAGTTGTGATAAACTTCAGTCACTACCTCCGTTGTTGTCAAAGCTGACAAATTTGAAGGCATTGCACATTATTTTCTGTAAGAATCTGGTGGAGCTACCAAATACAATGAATTGTCTTACAGGGCTGAAGTCACTCGATTTACAAGGATGCGATGCCCTCAAATACATCTCATCTCTTCCCTCAAGTCTGAAATCGCTGGAAATTGCATGCAAAAATGTGATAACAATATCAGCTTTTTGGGACATGAGAAATTTAGAAACATTATCTCTTCATGACTGCCCCAGTCTGGAAAAAATTCAAAAACTTGAGGGATTAGATTCCCTGTGGCTGTTTAAGATTTCTAAATGCCCCTCATTGAAAGAATTGGAAAGTCTGCAGGGCTTGAAAAAATTGAAGCACTTAGAATTCAATGATATTGGCTTAAAAAAGATCGATGGCATTGAGGAATTGCACTCCCTTGAGAAACTACGCCTATCATCAATTCCTCTTCAAAAATCATTTAATCTGTCAAACTTAGAAAAGTTGAAAAAGGATAATATATGGATCCATGGATGTAATTCTATTGGATCGGAGAAGGGGCAGACAATGATTAACCGCCCGAATTTTACTTATAAGGGAGATGCGGACAAAGCCCAAAGTAAGTCTTTGTTCCGAAAATCACCAAATTTGTAAAGTTGGCGGAGGAGATAACACATTTCCAGGTACTTTCTCTCTCTCTCTCTCTCTCTCTCTCTCTCTCTCTATTTGAATCTCTGTTTTCTTTTCGGCTCTGACCTTCGTCTTTGCTATCTCGTAATATTTTGTTATTTTTTATTTTTATTACTGTGATATAATTTTCTCCATATTCAACTGTTGTGATGATCGAGATTTGTTTTTCCTTTCAATTGTTAATTTATTTTTAAAGATGCTTATCAGCTAATTTTCTCAACATGAAGGGGTGTTGTGGGATGAATTCCTCCATTCCTTTTTTTTTTTCTAAACCACATTAGAGCTCCTCTAGATGGTGGGTACATATTTGGTCAGAAGGAGAATGGATGTCCCTCCAGAAATTTCAATTTCTTCCCCTTTTGATGGAATATGTGGCTACGCAGTCCAGTTCATCTTCTGGAATATGTGGCTAGAAAATCTAAGGAACCTAATACATCTATTTCAAATTTCCATCCAGTGCACACACTTTTTCTCATCCTATAATTTTATCCAACTTCTATTTGTATTTGGAACCAAATCAAATTTCAGCCTAAGACAATACTTGACATTGCAAAGCTATTGCAGTAACCAATCAATGTAGTTCTTCAAGCTTAATTAATTGATCGACGACTTGGATTAGTTAAAATAGGATCAGAATGATTATGTACAATTTGGTTATTTTTTCCACAACCCCCCCCCCGCGCTGGGGGAAAAGGTGGCTGGTCCATTAGATGATCATTAGATCTTTTTCATCATAAAAATAATTAAACTGTGAACTGTTCATGATATACACAAAAAAATGCCATACACAACTGAAGTTTCTAATGAAATTCTTAAAATAAAATCTTGAATTAGCATCAGATATTGCATGAACTGTCTTCAATCTCCTCCCCCCACCTTAAAGTGTGAATTCTTAGTGTGTTAAATGAACAACCAATCTTTTTAAGAAATTTATAAATATTTATTTGGTAGTTATTGGTTTCAAATGTATGTGCTATTTCCAGATGTCACAAAGTAAGATATGAACTATTGATTTCTATGATTTTTTTGCATCTAACCGTCTATTTGTATTCGAAGTTGGGAGAGTGCCTTGTAATGGCTAGAGTACACAAGAATGGATATACATCGGATGCATGCCCATACATGGGGTATTGTTTGATTGAATTACACTCTGAAATTTGGTACATGGCTAATTAATTTAGACCATGTCTATCTATCCAACGGTCGAAATGAAAAAATTATTTGTTCACGTGGCAGAATAAATGACTCGTATATTATTATTAGTCTAAGTATTCAAATCATACTTGCTGCTACAAAACTCGTGATCTTATAACCGAGTGTACAATATCCTTCAAGATCTTGAACTGTTTATTTCGGTCGGACCATGCTTGTGTTGCAGGCATAGTATTTCAGTAATTAAGTGAACATGAAACTAAAATCTTGCCAAACAAACCGACTTCTCTAGAAAATGTATAGCAAAAAAAACCATATATAAAGTGAGGGTTTCAATGAGAGAAATACTGTCCTTTTGGATTGTGGCAGGGACACAAAGAGATAAAGATAGTTTATAGGAAAAAATGAAGATGTTAACTACAGCTCTACAATCTTAGACCTTAGTGTGGGGAGCTGAGGTCCAAGTACCTCTGAGGTCCGAGCACCTCTTGAGTGATGCCATTCGGGGTCCAACAACCCATTAACTGTTGAGAACTACGTTTGACCTGATTTTCTGAGGAGATACGTAGGTAGCGGAAAGTACATAGTCACTTCGTGCCTGGTCACACATGCTTCCTTTGTCAAAGGAATACCTCACACACACCACAACTAGCCCGAACTATGTTTGGCCTGATTCCGATCGCACAGGGATACGTAGGCAGCTTGAGATAGTTCTTGAGCTCGGTCATCCATTTGTTGTTTTTACTATGTTTGTATATTTTTTTAAATTCTTTATTTGTTTATTCATTTTTATTTCATTCATTTATTTGTTCATTGATTCATTTATTGTTTGTGGATTTGTATTTTACTTTGTAAACCTGTGTAGCGGCACCTTAAGTTAGCAGAACTTAGAAACTTGGTCTAGGGTTCCCCATTTACCTATTAAGAGGCTAGATTGAACGATCTAAGCATACATACGCCTAATGAATGAAGGAAAGGATAGGACAGAAGAAGACCGGTCCACTGACCGGGCGAGTTGGGTGCCTAACACCTTCCCAACTCGTAACTTGACGCTTACCCTTCTCTGGTAATATCAAAAGCCGATCCATTGAGCATGAGTCATTAATGTCTCCCCAAGTAAGAGACAACTTACAGGTCCTAGACCTTATCTAGATGACGACTCCATATTTTCACCGTTCATATGGTGTGGATGGACATGGTCACCAAGGCAAGAGCCATTTTGATCGTGGAGGATCAAAAAATCCATTATCCTCTCAATAACCTTGGTTCAAAATGGGTTCGTATAGGTTTTGATCTTGTTCACCTTGGTTTTGGTTGAAGCCGATCAAAACATGATTGAACCATGGGTATAAAAATTACTTTACTCAAATGAAACCTATTTGTTTGACAGGGTTCAATAGAGAACTCGAGGATGCTGCATGCTTCGATACAGGGGAGGTGTTTTTTTGCCAAAAACTTGGATGTTTTGCCTAAATGACTTCAATGGTATGGAACTCGGGGATTAGACCTGCTAAGAAACTCCTCGTGGATTAGTTGATTGGTGATTGTTGCATGCTTGTATTTCCTTAACCTAATGTATCTAATGTATGTTTCGATTGTTTTTTTTTTTAGATATTTTATTAAACAAAAAAGAAAACACAAACAAGTTAGACCATCAAAAGATGACAACAAACAAAAACAGACAAAACAAAGGTAGAAAACCCAAACACAAGTAGGCCACTAAAGGCAAAGCCCAGAAAACAACATCAATGAAAGCTAAGCCTAGGAACCAAAATGACTGTGCAAGGAAACTGAATGATAGGATTAGGAGTCACCAAAGATTTGTTTGTAGATTTGAAGCGCTTGGGCTTAGTTAAATTATATGTAGTCAGCTCAAAACACCATTTTTTGGCTTGGAAATCTAAGTTTCAAATTCAGCTTAGAAAAGAGCCTTATATTGTAGACATGTCCTTACACCGTACAGCAACAACAGAGCCTTATCCCAAGTAAATGGGGTAGGCTATATGGACTCTTGTAATCCAATCAGTTATGTTTGAGGTCATACTTGAATCCTAAGCTATGAATGTATTTCTTCACCACCTCCCCTAGAGTTATCTTAGGTCTACCCTGAATCTTTTAGATCCTTCAATTTGAATCAAATCATTCTTTAGTATTGGAGCATCTAAATTCCTCCGTTGAATATGGTCATACCATATCAAACAACATTTTTATAGCTTATTATGCATTAGCGCTAATCCCAAATCAGCTCTAATACGATCATTCCTTACCTTATCCTTCTTAATTTTACCACACATCCATCTCAATATTTTCATCTCAGCTACTATGAGTTTATCTATATGATGCTTTTTAACTACTCAGCATTTCGCACCATACATATCCAATCAAAAGATTGTCCTATAAAAAATTTTCCTTTAAGTTTTAAAGGAATACGCCGATCACCTAGTACTCCAGACGCGCCTCTTCACTTCATCCATCATATTTTGATCATTTGTGAAACATTATCCACTGTATCCCCTTTTTTTATTTACAACAGAGCTTAGGAACCTAAAATAGTCACTCTGCGTTTTATCTCTCTGATCGATTTTCACCACCTCATTATCCATCCTTGAGAGGTCAAAGTTACACATTATATACTCTTTCTTCATTCCACAATCTTTTAATTCCAATGTTGATCTCCATGAATCCAACTCGACCTTAATCCCCTTTTTTTGTTTCATCCACTAAAGCAATATCATCAGCAAAATGTATACACCAAGGAACCTCATCTTGAATGTCTGTAGTTAAATCATCCATGGTAATTGCAAACAAATAAAGGCTTAGAGTTGATCCTTGATGTAAGCCAATAGTAATAATTGAAAATTCATTCCCTTGCCCCCCCCCCCCCCTCCCGGCAATGGTTCTCACACTAGTCACTACACTATAATACATATCCTTGACTATATCTGTATATTTGTTTGAAACAAGGCTCTTCGTTAATAGTTTTCAGATTAACTCTCTAGAGACTATATCATAAGATTTTTCTAAACTGATATAAAGACCATATGGAGGTCCTCCTTGTATTTTTTAAATCTTTCCAAGAGTCTCCTAAGTAAATAGCTTCTGCCATAGATCACCTTGACATAAAACCAAATTGATTCTCCATAATAGTAATTTCTTGTCTCTAGCAAGTTTCAATATTTCTCCCTTAATTTCATAGTATGACTCATTAGTTTTATTTCTTCGTATTTATTGTAGCTCTAAATGTTACATTTAATTTTATAAGGGAACCACAATGCTTCTCTCCATTCATACATTTCCTTGTGCTCATAATCTGATTTAACAGATTGGTAAACCAAGATGAACCATAGATTCCTAAACTCTTCAATACTTGGTCTATTGGGACCTCCTCTAGGCTTGGTACTTTGCTGACATTCATCCTACTTGAAGCTTTTTTTACTTTTCGACACCCAATTTTTTCGTTTATAACTATATATGACTTGTGGTGTCTTGATGGGTAATACAACCTTCTGGCTCCCATTCCAAGGTTGCCTTTAGGTAGGGGCTAATCGATTACTCTCCTATGCCTACCTGAGGTATTGATGGGATACGAAGCAGAACTAGACAGAGGGGATGGAACTGCCAATCCTGGAAATGACAAGGGCTTGGGGAGAGATGCTATGCTTGAGTATCTCCAATCAACAACAGGTAGATCTATAGGGCACACACGAACACATACTTCACAAGCATTGCATTTATCAAATTCAAAGTGGATTCGACTGTAGAAACGTTCTGATGTAATCAATTTTTCATAAGGATATTGAATAGTTACAGGTAAACGGTTCGCATGGGATAAAATAATCATGAAACTTTGACCGATGTACCTTGCAGCTCGTACTGTTTGTTGACCATAATTCATGAACCCAATTACCGCGGGTAATTCTTTCTCTTTATTAACATTGTTTCGAGCACAATTGGTAATTCCAAAATAACTATGCCTCTGACATCTTTACCCTTATCCATGAACCTCCTTTCCTTTGGATTTTAGATTCATTAAATTCTTTTATTTAATTTTCATTCATTTTATACAATTTTATGAATCCCAATACACATTTTAATATCTTGCTTGTATGATTTTGTTTTGTTACCCTAGACCCACAAAGAACATTATTTAATTAATCATGCAATAGTAGGACAATGGAAAAATATGGTCGCAATGCTAAGGAGATCAAAGTAACACATTTGAATAACATACAATCATAATATTTTGGTTTGGTACCACCTCGCTAGACATGGGAGTGAAAATTCTGTTCTATTTTTTTTTTCCCCATTAAAATTCCAAGCCTGGAATTATTAAATAGATGCTCCATCCTAACGTTTCCCCAATTTATTGTTTCCATAATTATACCTGAGCTTCTTTCACTGGCTTTCAGGATATGGTAACCGACTCAGACTGACAACATGTGGATACAAGGTTGAAATCTGTGGTGACCACTTCAGCAGAAAATGCTGAGTCCATCCTTGGGGGACAATGCAAATGTGAGTCTGTGACGCTTGCACTGGCTCATGGTATTGGAGTAGAATTTGATGACCCAAAGTTTATTGATTTTTAGTATAGCAATTTAGTATGAGTATGGGACTGATTGCGGGAGGACTGGATGCTGCCAAAGGATGCCAGAATGCTTTTTACTAATTGCAATGGACTCCTCTGGTGTAGAGATACATATTGGGGAGAATGCTACCACATGCATTTGCATGGTTAGTGATTAGTTTGGAACAAAAATAAAATAAAAATAAATGAATCTTTGATGATTCCAAGAATTCATTTTGTGATTGAACAAGTACTACTTCTTTTATTGGGCAATTGTGTTGAGAAAGGTTTATGCAATGGAATGGAATTTGATGTTTTTGGTTAAGAGCTTGTATAAAGCTTTATTTGGTCTTTTTTTTTTTTTTTTTTTTTTGGGGGGAATAAATGCTCTAAAATCTAAGAAAGAAAACGTTATAACAATGAAAATAAGGAACTATGGATGCTGTGTTAAGGTAATTATGTGTTGACCTTTCTTGTAGTAAGAAATATTTTCTTCTTATCAATCAATTTCAAATTTTCATCCTATATGGGGCAGGGAAGAGCTCAAAATAACCCAAATGAAAAAAATATACTTTTATATTCGTTCCCCTTGCAGGAATTTCCTAATTTTAATAAAAGTTGGATTGAACTTTATGCCACTTACTCGTTTTGGCTGAATTTTTCCGTGAGTTTAGTATCACTTTTATCACATGGAACTTCAAATCCCATGGCAAGTTATGAACTGCTAAACAATATTGCTTTTCACAATCATTCATCCTAATGGATTTACATCGTCTCTTCTTAATGGTTCTGGGAGGATATGGTAATTCGGTCCCGATGACTGACACATGATTCTCGGGTGAATCTGAGACCCACGTTCAAACCGACATCCCCTGTCAGCTTGGCTTGTCGGCTCGAACATGAATCTTGAATTCACCAAAAATCATGTGTCGACCATCGAAACTGAGTTGCCGCTGTCCTTCCAATGGTTCTGAGAGGAGAGGATGCATATCCATCCTAATTATTAGTATGAGGTAAATTACACCTGCTGTACCTGATGTTTACAAAATCTATGAGTAAATTTTTAAAAGGGATGCCGAATGATTAAAATAATTCTGGTACAATGAAATGGAATCTTTTGGTTTAAACTAGCAAAAAATAGGAGTGATAATAGCGTTGATACGTCACTGACTTATTTCATTCTTTTTTTTTTTTTTTTTTTTTTTTTTTTCTCTTTTAAGATCTTGTTACAACAGCTTATGCCAAATGGTGAAGCTGTTAGGTAAGGTTTACAGCAATATATACCAGTACCCATAGCCCCCAAAGTTCTTATCCTGACTTCGAGTCCAGTTTTGAACCTGATAAAAAATTGGGAATTTTTGGGGCTGAAATCAAAGCTTAGGTTTTGAGTCCGGTTTAACACCTGGTATAAAATTGGGAATTTTTTAGGGTTGTTTATTTATTTTTAATTTTTTTCGTGCTACCAATGTTTACCATTTTACATTTATTCTATGAATAAGTTTCACAAAAACCATCCAAAATGATTTTTCTAGGTTTAGACCAAAGTTTGCTAGTGTTTGCTGAATGCTTATATATACTAGCGTTATTATGAACACTGACTACATATAACTTACCTTCTTGAAATTTAAATATGCAATTAAAACAATCAAAACATATATTAGATATATTACATGAGGAAAACATAAGCATATAGCACTCAACACTTAATTCCACAAGGAGTTTATTGGCTTGTCTAATCCATGACTTTCATACCAATGAAGTCAATTGGGCAAAAAAATTTAAGTTGGCAAAAAATTCATGGTTTTGGTAAAAAGTTCTTTTTTTTTCAAAACCTGTAAAGGAAACCTAATGTAACAGATAATAGAAAGTTGCATCCTGATGTGAATGGCCCAAGTTTTGGATTGAGAAGCAAACATTGTCTCCAAAGCCTTCCATGCTTCGTGGGAGGTGGTGAGGCCTACAACATGGGCCAATATGGACTTAGAAAGTGACGAAATCAGCTAACTAAGGTGGAGCTAATCTTGTTTAAACAATTGTGTGTAGTAAGGATTGATGGTGAGAGTGGCTATGATTGAGGAAGCCATTGTCGTTTTCTGTAGAGTCTGTTGAGGAGTATGTTGGTTCAGCGAATTTGGAGGGCATAATGGTGCTGCCTTTTATATAGCCTTCAAGATCATACGTACTAAGGATCGGTAGGAATTGAAATTTTCAGAGAAGATAGTTGTGAATTTCAAAGAAATAAAGTTGTGAAGTTTTGTGAGGACCAAAAGAAATTTGAATTTGAAAATTATCCTCAATTTTATATTTAATTAAGATGTTCAAGTTTTCTACACTCCATCACACAATAGAGATCCAGAGGCTTTCGCCTTAAGATCTCATCCAATCATGCCAGTTGGGGGGGAATGCGGAGTAGCTACCTAGATAAGGTCTAGGACCTACAAATGTTTTCCCTCATTAGAGGGACTCTAATGACTCACGCAATGGAATGACTATCTCGTCTAGGTGGGCTAAGCACCAAATTACGAGTTAGGAAGGTGTTAGGCACCCAACTTGCTCGGTCATTGATCGATCTCCCTAAATCCTATTATTTCCTAAAGTTTATGTATACTTTGGGACTATCTACATAGACTACAATATGCACAAGGAGATCCTAATAAATTTCTAATTTACCCTATACTAATTACATTACACTAAGGATGTACATTTCTACAAATAACAATATATATACAAAAATGAAATATACAGGTGAAGAGAAAAGAATGACTAACTACACAAAGAATGATATACAAAAGAATAAAAGGAAATGAATGAAAGAATAATAGAACAATAAAAACAACAACAAAGATATTACCGGGTTTGGGAAACATCCCAAACTACCTACGTATCCATATGCGGCAGGAATCAGGCCAAACGTAGTTCGGACGGATATGTACGTACTAAGTGTGTGCAAAGGTGATGCTCCCAGAGTATTGGAACCCATCTAATGGTGAGATGCTCCCATAGCTCATGGAACACATCTCGAGGTGAGATGCTCCCACAGATGGTGGAACACAACTCGATGTGATGTACTACCTACATCAGGAAGTCCCCTCGGTGAGGTAATTTCAAAACACATGAAACTTACATCAATTTGATTGTGCGTGGAGCGAACAAACTCCCCCACTGCCTACGTATCTTTGAGACCTCTATCTCTCAAGAATCAGGTCAAAGGTAGTTCTCATGGATTAACGAGCCATGGACATACGTGGTCAACACTCAAAGGAGGCAAGAGCCTCAACTCCCCACACACGAGGTTTGTTTAAACTTCACTCACATCTCAAGCTTGGGATGTCCAGATGCCCCCCCCATTGGGCTACCAATCCTATACATACATCTACCCAATCATATATTTTATTAATACATTTGTTACAACGATTTTCCACTCACTTGGATCCAATCCTAGGGATGAAGTGAACCTCAAACTAAATAGGTCCACAAAGGTCAGCACGGGATCCGTGTGGGGTTTTGGACCGTAGTTAATAAATACGCGTATAATACGCGTATTAAACACTACCGCTTTTTTAAACGAGTTTTTTTGGATTTTCTGAATATACGTAGATAGTCTTGTAACATTTTAAAAAACAAATAATGAAACGTATTATACCCGTTTAATATACGTATGGAGTATTAAATGCGTATAATACGATGACAATTATTAAAAAATAATAAATTAAAAAAATCATAAAAAAGAACCCTAAAGACTACTATCGTGGGTTCTGTTTCCCAAAGTAAAACAGAACCCTCCATCCCATCCACGGCCATTGGCGACTCCAGCAACGTTCTGTTTCCCAAAGTAAAACAGAACCCTCCATCCCATCCACAGCCATTGGCGACTCCAGCAACTAAGTCCTAAACTCACGATTTGTTCTCCAAATCCCTTCCCCATCGATTTATTCCCTAATTTCCTTCTACGGTTGTCGGCGTGTAAGGATCCTACAAGCGTATAAGTTGTCCGTGGCACTGTCAATTTGAGCTTTGGTCTTCTGCGTATAATACCTTTCATTATTTAAAAAAAAAAGTTACAAAACTCTCTATGTATATCGAAAAAATATGAAAAAAATCGTTTGAAAAAAATGGTACATGTATAATATGTGTATTATACACGTATTTACTAACTATAAACAAGAGATTCAAAAGCTTACAGTGTTTTTTTTTCTTTTTTTTCTTTTGGTAAAAAAAAAAAAGCACTGCAGTGTTGAACCCATAGTTAGTAAATACTTACAGTGAAAATTTTGCACATTTTATATGTGAAGACTTTTCAGAAGTATAATATTTTATTTTTATGTTTGATGGGATGATGGTTTTTTACTTTATTTGTTTGATGGGATAATGGTTTTTCACTTTATATGTTTGATGGGATGATAATTTTGTGTGGGATTTCATAGATTGGAAGGTTTTTTATTTATAAATAATATTTATATGTTAATATTTTATTTGTTAAATGCTATAGATGTTTATTGCATACTAAATATATGTCTGTATTTTTTGTCTCGATTTTTCTACAGGCTATCGTATTAAACACATATTATACACGTACCGTATTAATGCTGTACACGTTTTTTTAAAATGGATTATTAGTTCCTGTATCAAAGTCTAATTCTGTTTACCCGTACCTATCCGTATCCGACTTTTTGTCGTATTCGAACTTACTAACTATGGGTTGGACTCATCGGAATCCCCTAAACAAACAATCACATAACGGAAAGAATGTATCCTAACATGCATCTATTTCATATAGAGGTATGTTAAAGTAGGAGTACATCACTTGGGGTGGACTCATACCCAAGACCCTATATTCAAATTAAATTACCCAAGCATGTAAGCATAACTAAGTGGGGCATGCACTTCTAAGTTATGCATAAATATGAAGCACTTTAAAGCATACCATGGAATGGTTCAAGCAAGTCATTCAACTTAGCAATTAAAGAAAAGGAAGCACATATACATATGCATGCTATGAAATAAAGGAAAAAAGAACCTATATACATATATGTATACAACAATAGTGAACAGGGACTCAAGGGCGGATCCACATCGTCTCCTGCCTGGGTTTGGGCGGGAGATTGGGTGGCCCGGATGGATGGTCGCCACCTGTCTCTCGGGTGGATCCGAGCCCTCCATCCGAGCCGACACCCCAGCCAACAAGCCGAGCCGACAGGGGTGTCAGCTCGGATGGAGGGCTCGGATCCACCCGAGAGCCAGGTGGCGGCCATCCATCCGGGCCGCCCAGTCTCCTGCCCAAACCCAGGCGGGAGACGATTTCTATACCTCAAGGACCTACAGGGGACAGTAAGATAGGCACAGAATACACATGAAAGGATCCGAATCCTCTCCTCCCAGGGTATCTGGAGGAGAGGTGGCTACCTTATCTCGATGCACGACACATGTCACCAAGGACATCCAACGGTTCTCTTCAATGGTGGTGCAGGACAGACGAAGACTGCTCTTCCTCACCTAATCATTCGCCCATTTTGAAAGAGCAGTCTACCTGCAAAATCAAAACAGAGGAGATGAAACTCCACCCGTGAAATCAAAGATCTGCATCCATCCCAATCCTCTCTGCTTCATCTTCATCTACCTTGGGACTGGGAAAACATTACATAGAAGTGAAAGAAATCTTTAAAATGAAAATTTGTAGAAGCTGCAAAGTTAAATGAAAGTTGCACGAAGGATTGGAACCCAAAGTTCCACATCGGTATTTGCATTAAGGATTGGAACTTTGGGTTCCACTATCGATTAAGAAAGAACAAATCCCTCCATTTTCAACTCTGGTTCGTACTTACTCAGTCCGATTGGTAATGTTATTGTTTATATTCAGCAGAGATGTTGGAGTTTAACATGATTAATCATGCATCTCACTCAGTCCGATTGATATTGTTTTCTTGTTTTTGCTTTTGAGAACCTGCAACTTCCATCCACCTATTCCCAGATTTCCATTCAACCACCAAAAAAAGAGTTCATGGTGAGAAATCTCGTAAGGTTCTTGCTTTGGTTTCAATGTCTCTGATAACCTCTCCTGAGAAATGTTCCAGATCTGGTGTGTTTCTGCAAAATCGTTGCTGGAGAAGAGAGATGAAGCAAAAATCGAGATTTCTTCCTCTCCTCTTCCGTTTCTGCCTCTCCCCAAAGTAATCAGTCTGTAATAAGAAGATGAAAGCAGACGAGATGAAGATGAAGCAGAGGGGATTCGGATGGGTGCAGAGCTTCGAAATGAAGATGAAGATGAAATCAGTCTATTTTGGTCACTGCCTTTTCAAAATGGGCAAATGATTAGGTGAGAAAGAGCAGTATTCATCTATCCTGCACTACCGTGGAAAATGGCCGTTGGATATTATTTCCGACATGTGTCACACATCAAGGTAAGGTAGCCACCTCTCCTCCACATACCCCGGGAGGAGAGGACAGGGGGTATGTGGGTCTCGCTTTCACTTGAGAGCCACGTGGCGGCCATCTGAGATAGGTTGCTGTGTCCTCCCAAAACCAATGGGAGGAGACGATGTGAATCCGACTCTGCTAAGAGAACAGTTCAGAAGAATATTGGAACGTAAGCATCTCAAAGAGTTTCTTCCTTTTTTCCCCCCCTGTACATTCTTAGATTACACTTACAAACTGAAAACTTACTGAGAAAATAGAAGTTGCTAGATCCCGATCAATGTTGTCCTTGTTGCAGAGATGTCGCCTAAGTTGATTTCTCTTTGCCAGACTTGCAGAGGAGCAAATGGAATTTGTAGTTGCAGGGTTGGTTCATGAATGGTGTCCTACAAGAGTTCTCTCCTTATTTTTATATAGATTTACAAAGGATAAATGAGACGTTTTACTATTTCATTTTAACACCGTTAATTAATTGAAGTTGAATATAATTTCTAAACTGCGCAAAGCAAGGTTTTTGTCATTTGACCAAAATATAAGGAAGTAAATGTAATTTACCCTTAATATAAGTGGAGTCAACAGGTCGGGTTGAGTCTTGTCTTGGCTCTCTTAATTAAATTCAGATGGATTGGACCCGATCTTATCAGGATCAAATAAACCCTCAATTCAGGTCCAGCCCTATCACCACTTAGAATTGGATTGGGTTGACCTTAATTAATTAGACATTTATGAATATGTAATTGAAAATAAAACAACTTAAGAGACAATCCATAAAAAAGCATTAAAATCAACTCCAATAATAAATAGATCATTGTTAACCACTATAAGAGAAAATCAAATGATTTGGACTGGCCCGGTCCAGTTTGGTGGTTGGACCAAAGTGAGCCCACCTATTCTCTACCTTAAATTTCACTTTCTTCATGCTAATCCCACGACGATTTTTGTGTGCCATGTGAGTTGACTTTTTCTCTTCCGAGTCACTGCGTGAACTGTCCAAACTCTACTAGAACACGAATTGAGTTCGTTTAAATTTGAGATGAGCCAGTGATGACTCGATGACTGACATATGGTCGTTTTTGAGATCTAACAGTGGCCGACAAATGACTTTGAAAATATTTTAAAATTTTTCATCTTTTTTGTATAATAATCAAAACCGATAAATCTCAAAAACGAACATGTGTCAGCTTTCGAGCCCTCACTGTTTCGTCTCAAGCCCAATCCTTAGAACACTGCAACTCAACCATACACTGACCATATATGCTGTCCACACTGCC